>VZTQ01002031.1:0-152634 GCA_013400755.1 Pelecanoides urinatrix | reverse complement strand
GTTGTAGAGCAGTGATGATGAACAGATTTGGTGTCTAGTGTCACATTTATTGTTGAAAGATCCATGCCTTACTGCTCTTTCGTGCCAGTCCAGATCTCTAACAGTGCTAAAGTTGACACTGTTGCCAATGGTTTGCAAGAAGGCTGTGAGAAAACTGACCAAAAAATTTCTGCAAAACCAGATGAGATTTTACGTGATTCCAGCTTTTGTCACAAACCTGGAACTCAGACCAGATTTGTCCAAAAATGTTTTCAGTGACTCATGCCAAATGTTCACTTTGCACTTTTTTCAGTGAAACAGGTAACATATGGATTTGTTTATGCATGGACTGAGGAATGGGTTTACTTTGACTTGGAGATTCAAAAGCAAAAAACAAAACAAAACAAAACCACAGAAGGTACAAACCGCACAGCTGCATTCAGACCCACACTAACAAAGGACTCATACCAAGGAAGACAAACCAAATATTTCCCTCCTCTGTGCACTTTTATAAAAGATGTTTACTAAGTACTAGTGACACTTATGTTTAAACCTAGGCTTTACTGTTTTATATTCCACCTTTTCTCTCCATCCAACAGTGAAATAAAGGATTTCAGGTTTAGCCCCGGAATCAGCAGAATTATTCCAGTCATATTGCCAGGTTAGTGGCTTACCTGTCTCCCCCCAGTGCAGAAATTGTAGCAATGCATTTGTTTCCATAGTGACAGGATGATGTTACAGAGGGCGGAGGTTTCCCTGCTTCGAGGAGAGAGTTGGGCTGCAATGGAGAAAGACCTTAGCTAATGACAGCGAAGGGTCTTCAGGGAATGATCAGGTACTAGAACTTCTCCAGAAGTAAGTGCTTTGCTTTTAATGTTGTCCTGCCATAAAGCTGGGGTTTCAAAGCTGTCTAGAAATACCTAATCCTAATGGAAGTTTGGGCACCAAAATCATTAGGGTTAATTTTTCAGTTTATCTAAACAGAAAAATAAAAGATGCCGAACATTAAGTTTTTCATGAAGATTTTGTATATATATGCATATACATTTAATTAAGCAAGTTCTTTTGTCTTGTATTAAATGAAGTTTTTGTGAACACAGTAAAGTAACATTCCTAAATACACTGTACTAGCACTGTTGATATATGCTAGGCTATTTATGTCCCCATCTGTTCAAAAGACACTGTTTTTTTCTTTATTCCTTCAAGTTCTTTATTGTCTCCTCATTATGTATCCTTGACACTACTAGCTGAATTTGGACACTGAAATATGTCTCACATTTTAATGCAGTCTTCATGTTATCTGGTTTTTGCTTTCATTTTCCCTGAAGGCTTTAGGAGACACAGTGGCTATCTCACTGAAAGTAAGGTCTGGTACTAGCAAACAAACTTCAAAAGCTATCTGAAAACAAAGAAATGCTGATTGTTTATCTTTTGTGTTCAAGGTCATTGAAACCGTATTCAGTAGAGTGCAGTGATTTGAATCAGGAAATTAAAATTAAACTGCTCCTACAAACTAATTTTAAAAAGGCAATACTAAAGCAAAATCAAAGTGAATTGGTCTTCGTTCCATCCAGTCACCAAACCTGATTTCCTAGTTTTGTTACGTAGACTCTAAGTCCAGGCAGCTAGTTAAAGGACAAGCTTTTAGCTGAAATAGCAAACTTGCTAGGGTCTAGAGGGAACAGACAGAACTATGCAAAACACAAATCTTTGGAACATATGAAATTCACCTGATTTTGTACTTACAAACCCAAAGCTCTTTCCAATTTACTGCAGTCTAAAGGCTGTGAGTAAAACTCTGTATATTACAAGTCCTGCAACCACATTTCTTGTGGCCAAAAGCAAAGCTATAGGCTCTTGTGCCAGAACATAGTCTTTTGATTTTTTGACTTATTCAAATCCAACACATCAAAGGGTAAGAGCTGAAGACACAGGGATCTCAAGCGAAACACAAGAGAACACCCAGTGACACAATTCTGCAAACATTAATTACCTGTGTACATAGATGAAAACTCAAAATAAAAAATTATAGAATCTACCACACACAGAAACACTGAGCTCCTGTGCTTGGTATCCACAAATCCTGTCCTGTGTTTTACACATGGTATTATCTGTTACAGCCAAGGATATTTCTAACGAGAAAGAAATAGTATATACCCTTAGGTATTTACAGGCACTTGTGTCTCCAAAAATAACCTAAAAGACAGAGACATTAGCTGTGGAGGAATTAGGCCAAAAAATACTAGTACCATAAAATTTACAACATCCATTCTCTACCAAAATAAAAGGGATACTTCAAAACTAAGCATGTAAGTTATGCTCTGTATTACATAAAACGTATAAAATTGGAAAACTACCCCACAATTCTAACATAACACAGTGTTTTAAGTATGACAAAAAAGTAACTTCAAAGACCCAAATCATACTTGGAATACTTATTCCACAAAAGCAGAGGATGGGTTTTAAAGTGGGATTTAATGTTTCTGTCTCAATTACTGAATGTTCACATGTGCAAAGAAATGTATCTTTGTAGTCTTTGCTAGACTCTAGATTCTTTAGATTAAATTCTATTCTCCATTTTTATCTTTCCAAGTAGAATCTTTTTCTTGTTCAAAGCAAGTAATCTCAGGATGAAAAGTCTCCAAATGGAAATGGATTCAAAATGGCACTTTGGTTTCTCCGAAAATCACCAGTTTTACAATAACTTTACTGTACATCTTATATGATATGGTATGAAATTCCATCTGAAATAACAGGCTTTGGAATATATCTGTAGTGTTATTTCTGTAGTTCTTAGTACTTCTGCAGTACTGAGGCTGTTCTTAGACAAAAAAAAGATCACAGCATGAAAGCAATCTCCTTCCTTCTACCAACTCTCCTTCAACAGAAGCTCTTTAGCAAAGAAAGACAGTCCAAGCATTTAACTATAGTTCTATCTATCTCAATGTTCCTGCCTAGAAGCTGGAGTGCAGTAACAATCATAAACCAGAGCTAATGCTGAAATCCTGGCTTTTTTATTTTAAGCGAAAAGTTTGGGGGTTTTCTTAGGCATTCTAGTTTTGCTTTCATACATGCATGTAAGTCAAGAATGTCAGTGCATGGAACACAAGTGATCCTTTTACAGGAGAGACATAATCTTTGCATGAAATCATTTTAAAGATCATACAGTGAAGAGAGCACAGACCGTTATTCCCTACAAATAACCATTCATAACTATTCTTAAAATTAATAAGGAAATGAATTTTACTCTATTTTCCACTGATTATTTTTGTATTGCTGCACTTCTTTGATCTAATTAGGGATGGAAGTAGATCTGGGGAATACTGGAAAAAGCCAAACAAAGGAGTTGAAGTCCAGTCAGCAATATTAAGTGCCAGGGTCTAAAAAACAAGCGTATTCTGAGAAAATGATGAATGCAATAAGGCAGACCTGGTAAGGTGCGTGAGATGAGGGACCTGTTGGCAAATGCAGCAAACATCTAGAGGTTTGCTTATAGCTACTGAGGATTACAATGAAGGCAGGAAATGTCCCTGTGGGAAAAGTATTCTTTAGTTTAGCTTTGGTTTTAGCGAAATTATCCCAGCACATGAAAAATGCTTTCCACAATATGCAAACAGTCCCATGCAAGAGGATCCCTATGCAGTGATCTTTGTCCCACTTGCATAAGGAAGGAAAGTCCCAGCCACCCTCCTTTCCAGGTCCAAGGCATCAGGCTCACTCTGGAGCACTTTCTTTCCTAGAGAAGCAGAACACTTTCTCCTAAACAGCATGTTTCACCACAATTCTGCTGGATTGATGACAGCATCACATAGATTAAATATGAAAACGGAGATTCACATTAACTGTGTCAAAACTTACGTATGGGGTGCAGAGGGTATCTTTGTGGAAAATTACAAATAAACAAAAATGGACAATAATATGAAAAATTTGCTTGGTATTTCTACAGAGGAAAAGTGGTAAAAAGGCCACTCTTCAAAGGTTCTAAAATTATTATAGCTATTACAGTTTGTCCTCAACCTAAGCCTAAGTTTTTATAACATAAGGAGACAGAGATTATTTGTGGTTTGGCAGCTGAACTGAAAGAGAAAAATGTTCCTCAAAAAATAGTTCAGAGCAAACAAAACTTAAAGTGATTAGGACTTTTGTTGCTGAAATGGAAAAAACCAAAAAAGCTCTCTTTTTCTTTTTCTGTAAAATTGCAAAGGAAATGAAAGGACAGATTCCCATAACAGATGACAACCTCTTTTTAATAAATAGACCAGTTGGTAACAACTTCCACCTGACATATGGGAAATATGGTTTCAAAATCTACCTCCAGCTAAAGAGAGCTGAACCCACATTTCTAAAGCACATGTCCTAACCACCAGGCTAGAGGGTAAGCCTTGACCTTAGATTCCCAGAGTAAACAACAGCTAGGAATTTTATATGTCACTTGTAAGATGTGAGAAAGAGATGCCTTTCCAAATATACGTTTATTTCCAATACTCAGATACCCATTTAAAAGTTAGGCGTACTTGCTTGTATAATCACACACTGTGCCAAAGCAGAAAAAGATTAGGTTTGAACTTGAGTCTTCTACCTTTGCAACTGAAAGAATAGGCATTTGAAGGTGCCCCCCTTCTCTTTGACTTTATATAGAGTATTTAGTGATTAAGACAAAAAAAAAAAAAACCACACCAACAGTCTTCTGAAGAGCTGTAGTGACGGCACTCAGCTGTGTGGTCAAAGATACTTCAACCTGTCCCTGATCTTTTGAATGTTGGACTATTTCAGGTAAGAAAAAAATAGTTTCAATATTAAAGGGTGGGTAGTGTACATCTTAAACATCACAGAATCTTTTTGGCATGTGAGCTCTAATCCCCTTAGTCGGGGATGTGTGTGTGTATATGTGTGTATAATATATATGCATATATATATGTGTGTGTGTGTGTATATATATAAGAACTGACCTTTGATTTTCCACACCTTGAACAGACATGTACTTCTGAACCATTCAGTGAAAAGGCAACAGCAAACTGATAACTAATTAAGATATAATCCTCACAGATAATTTTTTATTCAGATAATTCCAAGCAGACGTTGTTACAACAGGGAATGCTTGAAATTCTCCATGATTTTTCCATTGGAAAGCTAAGGAGGGAGGAGTCAGATGAAGCTGACCCAACCCTTCACTGACAGTTATGATTGGCTTTCTAGCCCTTTGAACCTCAGAGCTGCAAAACCAGGCTGTAATGCAGAGGAGAATCTGGCTCTAAGCCTTTATGTTTTCAGCAGCAGAAAATAAGATTAATATAGGTTTGAATAAGCACAATGAACTTCATAGGCCTGATAGATTTTCAAAGTTAGGGCCAAGAAGTTGAATGTAATGCTACACATTTCTGTACAGTGTCTAGATTCATATAACAGAGGTCTTTACAGAAATTTAAGTGTTGACAGATAAGATGGAATGCTTTCATGTATTTAATCTCTCCTGCCCTGCTAAATGAGACTTGTAGTGCCACAGTTTAATGTGTTTGTAAAGAAAACTACCTTATCAAAAATTTAAAATCAGCTTTATTTTTAACAATACAGGAAGAAAGAAACGTTAAATAAACATAAAACAGTGGTATCTAAAGTATTTCAAAGTTATAACAGTTTCAGTGGTTTTTTCCTGTCTATTCTCAGCATTTGTGACAAAAGTTGTTTGAAATGCAATTAGTGAGAGAAGTTTGAAAAGAAAGCTTGACAATTCTGTTCAATAAAAATATTTATTGTTATTTTACTGGTCTGAGAATGTCATGATTTTTCCTTTGGGGCTCAGAATTGCACTTTAATACCTTGATAGATCATAACTGTTAGGTTATTATAAAATGTTGACAGATAAGGCTGTGATTTGTGAAAGCTCCATATGAATTTTACCTTTAATTTCTGTTAACATTTGACAGAGCTTCATGACATTAGAACCACAAAGTTCATTGAAATTCAGCAGTAGTTGAGTACCTTGCATACATTTCTCATTTACAGATAACACTTGTACATCTCCTGACACAAAGATTCAAAATGAATCTCATCAAAAGCTGTAAGAAATACACAGTGTTTTATTTCACAATAAAACTGAATGCATCAAAGGGCCTCTGTGTTGGTAAATTACTCCAGTTGGGCATAGGGAGGATTTTTAATTGGTCTGCATCTTGCCTGTTCTGACAATGTTATATCAAACACATCAAAAAGTAAATAAATGACTAAGGTTGCCCCCAAGGTGGCATGTCAGCAGCCGTGTTCCTGGAAATTATTACCAAAATCATGAATGGTTCATGCAGACTAACAGCTTCTGGAATTTTTCGTTTATTTGTGTAATAAAGTATGGACAAGATTTGTGAGTTCTGAATCAATATTTAATGAAGTCTAGCTTTCTATAACTGACATCTTTACTTACGAACATAATCAGCTATTTGAAGAAAAATATTCCAGTGCTAACAATAAAATAAATAACAAGCAATAAATAATAAGTACACAATAAATATACTAATACTAATATAATAATTCTGGTTTCCCCAAAATTTTGTGCGTTAGTCCTACTTTACTGACTAGGGTGAAATATTATTCGAAACTGCTTCCATATCAGTGATTCATAGAAGATGGAGAGGTAGCCTGGGAAGAAATTATGTGCAGTTTTTAAAAACTGCATCATATCAGGGCACTTCTTCAGAGGTCCCTCGGAGGGAAAGCAACACATCAGGGAGAACAACACTCCCCAGCAACAAATCAGCTGTAGAAGTTAGAAGTCAAGCAGCTGAAGCCTGCAAATTTACAGACCCTCCCTCGATATTTTCTGCAATACAGAGTGGATAATCCAGATATCTTTCTGAATATTCTTTCAGCCCTAGAAAGAGCATTTCTGTATTCTTGCTCAAAAGCTATTGCAGAGGTTATGATTGCTCTATTTTTCTCCAGTAAATAACCCAAGGTCTAACTTACCAGATATGTCTTTGTGAAATCCTTGAGATATTTCTCGAGGATTAAGAGCATAACAAAATGTCTAGTAAGAATCAAATTTTCTTCATCTCATGGACCTTACTGACTTTAAACTACCATTGATTTCAACAAAACATGCAGACTAATGGCAGGTTCATAATTTCATATAATAGTTGCATCATCTTTACTACTTTATTTCTAATTAATTATCACCTTAACAGAACTGGAAGCAAGAACACCATTTTCACCTTTCTAGGTGAGATGAAGTTAATCCATCTCCATAACCTGTTTCATATTTGAAAGTATCAGACAGCTGGTATTCAGATCACAGCAGAAGGTATTTAGTGGAAACAACTGTCAGATTTTATTTATTTAGCATTATTCAGATTTACAACCAAAGGCTTTTAACTGATGCATGAATTCTAGAGAGACATGTAAATGCCCTTCTGCTATTTTGATTTTTTGTTATAAAATTTTGTCTTTGACAAACCTACAGAAGTACACTATCTTTTATCATTGTGACCAGGGTCTTTTTGGTTTTGTTGAGAGGTACGTGACTTGGGTTGTGTGAGTATTTACACTGAGTTATATGAGACATTCCTTCCACAGCCCACACTTTACTAAGGAGTTCCAATACACTTCTAAGGTTTTTGCTTCATCTGCACAAATGTTCACATAAGGCAGCAGGTAGCTAGGTATATTCTGATAATAAATATACAGGGTCATTCAACCAAGTACTGAATGTGGATTTTCAAACGCCAAAAGTGTGGATCTTTTCCATTTCCCTAAAGTAATAATTTTATTGGCTACTTTCATATAGGCAAGTATCTTGTGCTGGGACAGGAACTAACTGTAGCTAATAAAATGTAGCTAATGTATTACAAATGAAATGCAATAGCTTGAAAGACGGATCAAGATTTCACTTTTTTGGATGCTGATCTGACTTGATCTTCGAACCTCCTAAAGTTGTGTTACCAGTACGAAATAGAGTGTTGTGTAAAAATAGGCATGTTTGTTAAAAAAGAAGCAAAATGGAATGGGTAACTTCATTCAAATGCCAGTCTTTGATAACTAACAGTTTGGCATAGGGAAAGTGTTGTGAATAAGCATAAGTGGAACAGCTCTATGCAACAATATGAATGAACACTGTGAAATAAGAAGTTATCTATTCTTTGGCTTTATCCTGAACTATTTCAGAGGCAAGTGTCATACTCCTTGATATTTTGCACTGGAATAACAGCATGCCAAAAAGAAAAAGTAAAAAAACCAGACGCTTATGAACATGATCAACTGGAGGATCCTTCAAATGAGCATCACAGGGATAAAAAAAAAGAGAAACACTATTCATTTTTGACAGAGCTCTATGTACAACTCTAAGTGATTCATCTCTAGATAATCTATTTCAGATATAAAACTAGAAAGACCTTTCTTTGAAACATAATCTAGTCAGATAGAGATGAAAACATAAAGGTCAGGATACATTCTGGAATTCAGATACATACTGAAGTGCCAAACACATTCAACTGGAGAAATTTATCCTTAATGCAATTCCCATTCCTGTTCCCTAGACCTTTGTGAGGAGGAGTGAAGTGATTGTTGTATTTTCTTATGCTACCAGACAGAAAAACAGAAAAATTTGTAAAGGTCTGTAAGTCTAAGAAATGGTATTGAAGTGGAATTTAAGCCACAGTTACAGAATAAAGAGACTAGGAATAAATATATGGCTGAATTAAGACCAACAAACTACCTCTGCTCTGGAATCAGATACATCATATGCAAATCATTAGAGCTGCAGCCAAATAAGAATGTATAACCTTTTATAACATGTACAATAAATTTTAAACCAGGCACATTCTACACAGATTAAATGCTTTTTCTATATGAATGATTTTTAAGTCTAAATAAAGGAATTAAGATTAGGATTCTACCCTGCTCTATTTATAGGATTTTCAGAAGATGTAAAGTCACTGCAGTAGCATGGATTCCAGCAACTAGAAGTATTCTAAAGGTAAATGCAGGGTATTCTATTGTTACATCCTTCCACAAATAATGTCTTTTCAAGCATTGTGAAAAAGAAGAAAAGTGATGCGTGTGAAGTAGCAGTTGGTATCTAGTTATGGCCAGTCACCAATAAAACCATTAAGTACACAAAAGTATAAAATAAAACTGTACAAACAGAAACAACTTCTGACAGTGATCTATAGCCCCACTTCAAAAAGGAAATCTTAGTTGAGTGACACGTCAAGAATTGTAATAAAAAATTAGAAGCTCAATACCACAGTCCCAGGCTACACCAATCTTTGTTTCCAATGACAGTTTCTGATTTTGCGTCAAACTCTCACCAGAAAATTGAAATAAGTTCTTTTGCTCACCAATGTCAGAGAATCAATATTCATGCCATGCATAATTTTCCCAAACAGAAGAGAAAAAATATCTAGGATTTTTCCCAACAATGTTCAAAGGGTTAGTTTCACACAGTCTTTGAAAAGACTCTTTCTAGATGTCAAAAATGTTGATCCAAGTTCAGTCAAACAGGATTAAAACAATGTTGCGTATTGTTTTCCATAACATCTCCAGCTTTTATACCCCCTCTCAGCACCTATGAAACTAAAGGACTTCATGATAATCTCATGTTCTCTCCTACTTCCACTGGGAGCTGAAAAAACAGGTACATATAATTTTTCTCTAATTTAAGCAATAAGATGGTATTGTTTAGCTGTTACATTTCTATTTTCTTACAAGTTGATTATCACCACAATATCCAGACTCTGTCAGGAATTTAAAAATAATGTCTCTCCCTTCTCCAGAGATCAGAAAAAATGAGATAGAAAAGGGGGTGTGTGTGCATGTGTCTGTGCATGAGAAATTTAATGAGGGAAAGCCAATTCAATGAGCTGAGTTTTGCTGAATGCTGTGAGGTTGAGAGTCATTTTTATTTATTCCTGTGGTAAGTTTCCTAAGCTTAGTTCTCCTCTCTGTGCTAGTGAGATTTCTTCGTCTGGTCACAGCTTCGTGATTCCAGTGGAATGTAGCTGTCAGAGCTTATAGCAAGGAATATATTTTAAATATATAGGGCTCAGAATATCAGGGAATAAAACAATCTACAACATATATTCACTAGAGAGCCTGAGTGGAATGCAGAACAGACAAATGATATTTTCAGTTGCTTCAATTTCTACCACTTTGAACTTTCATCATTGTTTGCAGTTTCTTTACAAAGAATTATAATAAAAACATCTGGAGATCAGAAACTATCATTGCAACATCTGTGCTCAGGAGACTGAATTATACATTTGTGAAGTAGTATGTCCCAAATATCAATAGAGATTTTGAAGTCATGATCAATCAGAAATCTGCAGTAATATTAAGGGAACCAAGATAGCTATATAATATACCTATAAAATATATATAACATACCACATTTTTAAGGATTCCCAAAAGAAGAGCAAGGCTGCTGAAGTCACAGACTGAGACATGTGAGGGAGAAAGATTCTCTAAGACTCTGGTTCATCAACACTCCTCTAATCTCTCCATCCCCACCTGGCAGACAATAATGTTTACCTGTTCCTCAGAATTGTCTTATTTGTGCCTTGGTTCTAAACTACAGGACAACAGGAAGAGTAATTTTTACTTTGTATAGCCCAGATTCAGGGCTACGAAAGGGTGAGAGGGACTGAGAGACCATATTTACAAGGCACAGCCTCATTGCCACTAAATGCCTGAAATGGGAACAGAAATTGGTGTATTCTCAAGAGGCAAGAAACAAGATCCTCTCCTGAAAACCAGTGACTCCTGTCTCTCAGTTTCTGTTGAGGTCTGAGTTAAGCAGAGAGTGCACAACTACTATAAAGCACATGATCTTTACTTTGGTGTAAACGAGCTACATCTGGCTTTTAATTCCTATAGACTTGTGAGCTCAGTGGTAGCTGAAAGACACTGCTGTTGAACACTGCTATCTTAAGGCAAAAGTCTAAATGTCCCAGGGCCTTGACACTCAGTTTGGAAGAGCATCCAAAATCCAACAGTGAATGCTAGGTTTGCCAGATATGTGGCATTATATGGAAGATCCCCTTGCTGTATGGAAAAGCCTCACAACCCAAGGGAATATAATAGACAACAGTTTTTCCTTTATTTGGGGGGCAATAGTACATAAGTTTGACATGGATGTAATGGAGCATATGTCATATGCCATGTTTTACAGCATAGGTGACCAATTCATCTGTCCAGAAGAGAAGGTCCTAGTCAGTGGTGTGTCAAAAGACTCAACATCTCCAAAACAGGCTTATATTCAAAGATGCAGAATACAAGGGAGAGAGTTAGAGGCATCCAGGGGACATGTTGCATTATGATACAATTGTGGTTGTTGGTCTTTAAAAACAAATCCAAAAACCTAAGCCTGCCACAGTAGCATATTGCTCACTATGCCAGTTGTAAATACTGTTTTTGGTCAAAATGGCTACCAGATCCCTACAGCCTAGAAAACATATCCATATTGAGTAAACCTACTTAAACCGTAAAAGTAATGGTTGGAGAAGCTGAAGCAAATCATTACTTTTTCAGGCTAGTAAATTCCAGGTTCTTCATTGAGATGCCTAGTCCTTTCATTGTATTGGAATGCAAGTCCTTTCATTCTAGTAAATTCCAGGTTCTTCATTGAGATGCCTAGTCCTTTCATTGTATTGGAATGCAAGTCCTTTCATTTTTCTTGATGGACTTGAAAATAACAAGAGTAAAATACAAGTTGGTGCTCAGGTCTTTATAGTAACAAATCAACCAAGATTTAAACACTTAAAAAAAAAAAAATATTTGAATGCCTGATCATCTTGTCCTCCTCCTATAGTCTTTTCATCTATAATACTTCCATTAATTCTTTTAAGCTTTTAATTTTTTGAACAATACCCTGAGAATTCTTTCATGTCTTTGTCGTTGTTGTTGTTTTCTCTTCACTCCTCCCCGCAGTTTTATACTTCATTGTTTGAGTTGGGGGGTTTTATATCTTTTTATGCTTCTTTTCTTTTTCTTTTTTCTTCTTCTTTTCCCCCTAGCTTTTTCTTAAGATTTCCGTATCTTTCTTAACCATGTCTTTTCATTTCATTTCAATCCTGAAATGAATTGGTTGAAGTAGAGTTTATGGAAGAGTGGCAGAGAAAATATTAAGATCAATCAGCTTTTGGAGGAACACTAAAAGTAGCTCTGAAAAGAAGAAATGGTCATTGGCTGGAAGATTTTTAAGCACACAGCTGTGGATAAGTCATATATACACTTACTATGGCCATTCAACTTCTGTCTAATCCTGGAGATGCTTAAGCTTCATTGGCTCCACTGAAACTTTCCCAAAACATTTAGAATTGAAAACTCAGGAATCAACAGAATATTTTAGTCTAGACAAGGTTCAACAGCTTGACAAGCTTGATCCAGAAACTAAGCTGCTTAATATCAAATACAGAAGCAGAAATCTAACTAAGTAGAAAGAGACCAGAACTCAAGACTCTACTCCTTCTGGCAAGTGTCCTGATCACTGAACTACAGATTTATGTTTCCTTGCTCGCCAGCTTTCTGCATAACAGTACAGCTGCACCAGGAGAGGAATGCATGCCACTGCTGCCTGGCTGGTTTGGTAGGCATATTCCCAAGAGGTAGAAATACCTACTTAAATCTGCTCCACTAGAAAAAACGAAGTACTGGAAAGTCTGTGAAGATGCTAAGAATCGAGTACAAGCCTGCATACTAAGTGTTAGACTGTTATAGAGAAGAGTTCTTCCCCTTTTATGTGTGTTTTAAAAGATAGCAATGCCTGAAACTTGTAAGGGAAGGAGGGACGATATAGGCACCTACCTGATGAGGAAAAAATGACTCCCTGAGGCCCCAGTTGAGCAGTCTTTACTTTCCTATAAGCCAAACCATGATGGCAGCTTTGAATCCCATCCTGAGGCTTTTAACTCCCCCATGCACTAATGCTTGGAGCCTCGCCACCCAGCTTCAACTTCTGGATTCACGCTGGACGTCTAAGAGGTGAAAATCAGACAGCACAACTCGCGCCCCCCAGGGAATTTAGCATTTTACTGTGCATACCTCAGCACTCATTGTAAATTGAATAGTATTGCTCATTGCCTAAACATGGATAAGTCTAAATATGACTATGCTTATATACAAGTAAACTAAAAGATGGTGGCGCAGCTTACAAGTACTTCAAAGATACTTTCATAAGATTATGATTTGAATTTCAATTAATAGAATCAACCCAAAGGACTGATTCCAGACCTCAATACCACTGAAGAACAACAGGCATCAAAATTCAACCGTCATTCTGCAAGCTGCCCCTACAGTTGCCCCTAATTACCAATTAGCCAAATGAACACTAGGTTATGGCCTTTTCTGGAACCACTAGGATTTGAAATTTCAGTGAGCTTTTTCCCACTTTTTTCCATTTCTGCTTCCTACATTCCAAATGTTTTGTGAATTTCCATTGGGTTCATAATGTTATTCTGTCATATCTGTTTGGTAAATATCATCAAATGGCATGTGTTTGGTAAATAATGTTAATTGTGTGCCCCAGGTAAATAACAAGGTCAGACTATTCACATGAGTCTAAAATTGTTTATCACGTAGTACAGAGGAGCCTGCCTGTGCTACAGCCATGGGGAAAACAGACATAGGAGTAACAGACAGTTATGTTCATAACTTAAAGCATAAAAATTCTCTAGCATACTGAAATAACTATAAATAACTAATGACACATCATAGGTAAGTTCTGCTCAGCAGTCCCAGATTGGAAAATCCAGGATTTTAGAAGACTTTTAAAAGTCACTACTTTTGCCACATTCATTGGTAAGAGTCAGATAACAGCTGTAGTGAAGAATTATACTTTTGTTTAATCTGCTTATTATTAAGCCAAGTCCTCTATAGGTACTTGGCCAAGAAAATATAGAAAGATATTCAGGTGTCATTGGATGTAATTTTGAAGTTTACACACTTTTTTAGCCTGGCAAGCAAAAATATTTCACCCAGGATATTATGCATGCACAGGGCTGCCAAAAATATGTTTAAATGTTACAGATCTACAGTGCCATCTGGCCAAGCAGCTTTTCAGATAGATTCTAGAGACATAAGAAAGAGACACTGCTGGATATCTCATAAAGTACATAAGGGAACTCTATTTCCAAGGTATCAAAGATCTTATCTAAAATACAGCAAACCACTGTCAAAAGTAGCCACCATTATCTTTTCCAAGAGAATAAAGGAAACAAAGCAGAAAGGAGAAATTCTATAAGCTCTCAAGAGTTTAATGTATTCACGCATGTATTATGGATATATACATATATATACAGACCTACACATATATTCGCGTCTGTATATGAAGTGATCCTTGCAAAGGTGACATGATTTGCCACTATTCCCACTGATGTTAGTGGGACTAATATTAGAACTAACTGTACAATGCAAAATAGGAGAAATAAATACCACTTATTCATTAAAGAAAAAGACAAAAAAAGAAAGGAAAAAACCCAACAACAGAAATCTGTCTGCTCAATCTATTTCTCATTCATCTTCTTGATGCTCTAATACTTCTGATTACTCTACCAGTTTTACAACGGGTACTAGGTACAATTTTACCAGCTTTATAGCTTTGCATTTGAAATCATTCAGTAGTGTGGGCTCCCTCTAATTTTCTTCTTTTGCCAGCATTCATAACCTCTGCAAAATATTTTTCCAATAAAGAGGAGATATGTGTTTCAAACTGAGAAATTTTAGGTGTTATGCAAGGGAAACTAGCAACTTGCTGATAAAAGCAAATGTTGCATAACAGCAGAAATTAAGAATACAATGGCTAGAAACTCATGAAGATTTAATACAATCATTTAATACTAGAACAGAGCGGGGGGGAAAAACCACCACAAAACAACCAGTCAGCAATACACGCAACAAATGTAGCTTCTTTTCCTGTTTCCATAGTCAGCAAACCATGCTTTCACAAATGCATTCATATTTTGTCAATGAATTTTCTGTTTTCATTATTTTAAAAATAATTATTTTTATTAAAAGACTTAGTTTTATTAAAAATTGTTAATACTCAACATGAAAGATTCTGAATGACTAAGAGTTAAGTAGTGTCATGCCCCTTCATAACCAGTATTAGTCTAATTTTTATAATTTTGAACCTTTTTTAAAGAACCATGACTTTAAGCCTCTGGGAGAGACAAACCTGAGGGATATTTAGCTGCTAAGCAAGATCAGGGATTTTTTAATCATTATAAACCTTGCAATGGAGAGAAAAAACAAATTTTGTCTGTGTCATTGTACAAAAATGAAATAGACTACACTAAAATTGACTGGCTAAGGATAGAATCAGTCATCTTAGAATAAACCGATGAAAAGCAACTGCACAGGGTGTAATTTTGGGCAATACAAACAGGTTCTTTCCCAGATCACAGTGTCCTGAAAGCCCGATTTTGGGGGGAGAAGCATTAAGAACATTGTATTCCTGCTGCACTAGGAATAATGTGATTTATTAAAATACTAAATAACCATCCATGCATTCTAATTTTCTGTCACCAACACAAACTGGTTGAGTAGGTGGGCTTGTTATAAACTCAGAGGAAGGCAGTTATCCTCTTGTCTGGCTTGCTTAACTGGGTCTGTGCCAGAGCACTGAAGAATCTGTCATCAAACAGTAAAAGCGAAGTCTATCCTGTGTCACACATCTATAAATAGGAACGTATGTATATGTATGGACATGTCTCCACATATTTCATTTTCTAGTGCAAATAAACAAACACTCACTCCTGAGCATTTCCAACAATTAATTTTTGGCAATTTTCGAGCAACACAAGGGCAGTGGAATGTACAGCCTGTATTCTATTCACAAGAATATAAAATGTATGTATTGCATTCACTTGTTTCTCATTTTCTTGTTTTAGGAACACCTGGCTGCTAGTCACTCTCTGCTCACGCTGCCCCAACACAATGAATGGGTTTCATATTTTCTGAGCTGACTATCAGAAAGAAAGAATATACGTGCTCACCACATATATATGAAGATACATGTTTTTATATGTGTGTCAATACAAGAATATAAAGTACTAATCCAACACAACTAATCCTCCACATAAAGCACTAATCAAACAAACCTATAAACCAAACAAAATAATTCAGTATCTCTTCTTAGCTATCCTTTCCACAGATGTAGTAAAAGAAACAATTCAATATTGATCTGCCAGCCCTCTCTCCCAGCTGATGAGCAGAAATTCAGCTGCAATAGCCACTTGGGCCTCTATACTTGATGACTCTTCCTCCATCCTATAACTATCCTATTAGAAGAAACTTGCCTGCAGCTTTTCCTAAGGGGTCAAAAAGGAATTTAGTGTGATTATACTGGGGCAAACACAGTCCCTGAATCTCTTTCACATCAGCCAAGAAGCTCTTTTGTCGCTTATGGCAGCATCCCTCTCACTCTGCCAGCAAGCAACACTCTTTGTCAGGTCCCATAAAGAAACAGTAATCTAAAATAAAAACCTCTTCTTTCCTGTCAGGATTAATAAGAAATGAAGCTGAAGTATTCTGCTGACAAGGATGAAAAGGCAATATTTAAATTAGAGCAAAACCTAGTATACACTGTATGTAATTTGATTAAACAGAAATCTAAGTGATCAGTGTTAACAAGGGTCCACTTTGATAAACAGAGAAACGTTAAACAAACTCTTCCCAATTAAAAATGCGGCCAGACTGCCTGCTGCTGCCTTCAGTGAAATGAGGGTGGCCTTCACGGAGACGGTCGCAGCAGCAGCTGGCAGCCGTCCAGCACCGTGCAAGGGAGACGCATCTCTCCTTGCCCAGGTACTTATCAGCGCCTCCAGCAGCGAGGCCGGCACCGCAGAGCCCCGAACGGGCAGACCCCCCCGCACCCCGGGACAAGATAGCTGGTGGCTACTCGCTGTGTCTAAATTACAAATCCACTTGCATGAAACGGAGCCTGCCCAATGCCAGAAAACAGACAAAGCCTATGCAAAGAGTCAGCCCTCGGAAGGGATAAAGCAGCTCCTAGAGGAGAAACAGTGATTAAATAAAGTCCAACAAATGATGCCAATAAACAAGTTTTCAATTACCAAAGGACACCCAGGCAGCCAAAAAGAGGCTGCTAAAAGCTGTAATCACACCACTCTCCAGTACCCACTTCAAAAAGTACAGAAACATATAATATATTTTGGCTAGAAAAGAACACGTAGAACAGACTATTTAAGAAAATTGCAACCTGCTACAAAAACAAGCTTGAGTGCCTTCTATTTAAGAGAGTGAGGCTGCATTTCAGATCCCATTTCTTACTTCAGGTGAATTACATCTCTGAATCACACAGCAGTTATCTGCCTGCATCTGTTTTTCTTTGACACCATTATATCCTCCTGTCCTTGACCCCATCTGAGACTGACAAGCTTTGGGGACTGCTAATGGGGCTAAATTTTCCATGAATATTTGTTTGTATTTATAAATGAATTTACTTAAGCCACATTAATGTCATTTGTGTATTTGCTTTCTGAAAAAAACTTGTTCGTTTGGGTTTTGCTGGCATGAATGCTTACTAAAGTAAATTCCAAAGACATAGCCAGAAGTAGTAGGATCAGAAAGAGGCTTTTAAAATGTACTGAAGTGTGTCAGTGCATTTATATTTGCACAAGACAAATGATTCCTACTCAGCCAGCAAAGGAAGAGAAAGAAAACGTGGAGGTTTCCTGACCAATCATAATTAACCAATATAGCATGAGGATTAAGCAGAAAACTGTTGGTAACCAATCAAAATTGTTGCATGTGTTACCAAACAGTATTCAAACATTTCTGCAGACTGGATAGATTCAAGAATGCAATACGGTCACAGCAGACTATGTACAGAGAAGTCATCTACACTTTATTAGAAACAGAGTTTGTGGCAAATCGTTCATTGAGCTGAAATAACTGAACAGGGAGTGTTTCACCATTAGGTTATTCGTGTGTACTCCAGCCTCTAGTGAGGGAACGAACAAGAACTTCATGTCACAAGGTGGCTGATCAATGGCTTATCAGATACAGCCAAGATTCCAACAGCACTTTTTTGCATTATAATGGCATCTTTTATCATTTATGCTCCCAATAACAATTATAGACTGGTCTGCCACTGATGCTGCCCAGAATTTTTTATGTTCAATATATCGTCTCTCCTTTCCATTTTATGTTCAGGCCTTCCTTTAGCTCGGTATAGTCAGTAAGAGGTTCCTAAGCACAAGTTTTGGTAAGAGTAACAGCACTGCTGCCTATTAAATGCAATGCGTTCTGATCTCTGGGTATAAACCATGGTCATTTCATAAGGGCAATTACAGCTCTGACCATTTAGATTTTACTACCTTCTTTAATTTTTCAGAAAATTAAGCGTTAAAGCTTTTGGAGGCCGGCCCTTGCAGCAGCTGGACTAATGTTGATATTCACATAACGAGTTAACACAAATACGCTCCCTCTCCCCTCAATATCACTCTCTAAAGAGGAATTTAGGCATGGTTATATAGTCAGATCAACATCAGCATGCCTCCTCCTTGGCGCTAAGGACATGAGGCCTAATGCCTGAAAAGAGTTTTTAAAAGAAATAAGCACATTTTTCTTGGTTTAGTAAGAGATTTTGGCAATTCAGGTATAACAGTCATAATATTGTCAGGAAAAAAGTCCTGTCAGAATCTAGATTAAGTTGCTGTGGGTTGCCTTTAAAACTGTGTCATTTTTTTTTACAGATAAAAAGCCTGTAACCCTATAGCATGATAGGCAAGACTTTTAGGTTTTGCTAATAATAAATATTTTGCACAAAGGTTGTATCATTAGCAGATTTTCATCACACACTTGTAGTCATAGACAAATTTCAAAACAAGCATCTGGAATGAGTGACATCCAAATTGATCTGAATCATTGAGTGGTCTCCTGTTTCCTTCTCCTATCAATGCCAAATTAGGACATTTCATTAACCATTCACTGGCTGCCTCAGTCCTTCTCTTCACTGCAATATTAATAAGTTTTGTTGTACTCCATGAAACAAGAAATAGTGGCTTGAGAAAAATGGTCTCTTTCTATATTAGGCTTCTATAAACTTGATAATAATATTTTGATAGTGTTTAAGCTCCTTTACTCATTCTTCATGAAATATTCCTTTTCTTTATCTGTACAGCCCTCTCTCAGTCTTCCAAGTCTTCATAATTGGCCCTAATAGAAAAAATCCCAGCGCTCTTACTCTCAGCTGCCACCAAATATAATCAAATCAATGTGCTTTCTACCTCTCTAATAGGACTTTTAAAACAGTCTCCTAGGATAGGAGCCCACAATCCATACAGGATTTACTGGTTCTGATAGGCAAAACTATATTTGCACATATACTGTGCTACACCAAACTTTCCTGAAGCACCATAAACCATCAACATTTTTTACCTGACCTATGTCTCCCTCCTCAGTTGTCTCACAGTATCAGGTCCCTGGGAAGGCCAAATCTGAATGTGGGTTTGAACATAGAGCGTAGGGGACTCTGAACAACTACGTTTTCTAATTAAAGTACTGTGCAATTCTTAAATTATTTTGCTTTTAATTCTGTGTTTGCTCAACAGCAGAATAATTGTAAATTACACTTTATTTGCTTTGCTCTTTTAGTAATTTGGCACACTGGAAGAAAAAAAGTGCATGTCAGCTCAACACATTAAAGTCAAATGTGGTTTAATCATTTTCACTTTAGCCAAGACCATTAGTATGGCACAATTACATAAACCCTAGAAGCTAGAAGAGGAGTCTGCGAGGCAGAGCTGCCATTCCTGCTGCTGAGCAGCAATGGGGGAACTGCTGGGAAACAAAGACACCAGTAGCCTCTGCCCCACGCCTGGCCCTCCCCACAACAGCAGCAGCAGCACCTTTCCTTGACTTGACAGAACTGGAGGGTTTTTCTGATGCTCCCATCCAGCCTGACCATGTCCTGCCCCAGGCAAATAGCTGTCAGGAGTATTTTCTGCCCTTAGTAGTCACAGAAAATGAAACCACCCTCTTGCTGTAGATTAGCAACCTCTCCCAGACTCCCATTAAAGGAGGCCAGGACATCAAATGGAAAATGTAAAGCCTTGTGGAAATCAAAAAGACCAGGTTTTCAGCCTATTTTTGCCAGCATCATAGTTATTTAAAGCACTGAAATCTGGTTTGAGTGTGCTTTGTTTTACATGATGATGATTTGAACCTCTCCAGTCTGAAAATTAGTCTGAATTCTTCCAGATCAAGATTTTAAGTACTTCTTATGTGAAGGCAAGATACATAACATTACAAATTATCTTATACACCTTCACTATATTTTTTCAGGTCATTTGTGAGTTAAGCTTTGAGGAAAGACTTAAGTTCTTTCTTAGATTATTGAAATTGATTTGCACTTCACTGCTCTTTTAGATCTTTAGGGACATCAGCATGAGACTTTACTATCATTGCAGGTGTTATATGATCTCGATATAATATGTTGTGATCCTCATAGCTAGTGAATTGTATTTAGGAGGATTACAGTGGATTAACTAGGAGGTTAATTTAAATGGCATATGTTCTTATTTGAAACATTTGGATGACTAAACAGTGTATTTAGACATGGTTAAACTCAAAGCGTATACTGATGATAATATATCTGGCAACCAGAGTAAGCAATTATTTTCCTAGGCATTTCATTTTATCAAACAGATCTTTATAAGGATTACAAAAGTTCCCAACAGATTTGGAAAATAGTATCTCCTTACACCGACTTGCATAGGAGACCATCCAAAAGGATTCACACTCATGCTAAGAAACTTCAACATAGTGAGCAAAACAATTTCTGATGTACAGCCTAAAAACATTGCTGTGACATGCGAGTGTTGAACAATTGCAAACTCAGCCTCACCGATGCTGCAAGGATTTCCTCAGCTGTCAAAATCTGGAATCAGATTCTTCTCCATGTATTCTGATGTATGTTGACAATCAGACTAGGTACAGTACTAACCCAACTTAGCTAAGAACTATAAGAACTATAAAAGAGCTATGTTTTAAAGAATTATGTTAACTATGTTAAGGACTATGTTTAACTATGTTAAAAGAACTATATTTTCAAAATATGGCCTTTAAGAGTGGAGAGAACCAAGTCTCTGTCTCTCACAGTTCCATGTGCATGTGGGACAAAGCATGAACATGAGTCTGGGGAATCTCCCTCCAGGCCAATTCCAAAGGGAAGATGCTCTCAGACATTCAAACAGACTCTGGTCCATGTTGCTTAGGTCACAGAAATCTAATGATAAGGAAATCAACTCCATACATGTTCCCTGAATCCCAGCTCTTCTAGGTTTATTAAAAGGAAACCAGACACAAGCAAACACGGGGGAAAACTCTCTGCTCAAAAAGCCCAGGGTAAGAACTCCAGCAAGCTCTACTGAAAACCTGTGATATTCATTCCACACTATCAGGGCAGCATTGGTCTTCCTTCAGCTTCAACTATCATTTTCCTAGTGGCTGAAGGCAAAAGGCTATTCTGTCCTTTGCTTTATTCCCAAATGTACTGGCTTCCTTGTAACTCAAGTAAGTTTGCCATCTTACATAGGTATAGCAGGGCACAGCTAATCTTTCTCTGTGTTGACCAGTGGGAAGGTTATAAATCACAGATTTATTCATAAACTCTCATATGACACTGTAGTTTTTCATATACATGAACAGATTTGTAACATACATTAGTTACATGTAAAGTAACAAGTTAAAATTCAGGGCCCAAATACTTAGCTCTGCGATAGTTTGTATTTAAAGTATTAAAGCCCAGGAAATTTGAGTTCCATGTTCTGTAACAAAAAAAAAAAAAAAAAATCAGTCTACCTGCAGAATCTATGATTTAAACATATTTTTGTTTATAGAGCAAAACAGTTTTAAATTATGATCTTGGAATTTTGTGAGCTCATTGGAAAATGAGCTATTTTCAAAATGTAGCCATAAACGTTGTAATTCCTGAGGGAAATGTGTTAGGACTAGACCACTTTGAAAAATGTCTGTCCCCTTTGGGAGTCCTAAAATAGGATCCAAATCCACCTGAAAATCTGTGCCAGTGGTGCATGCTGGTTACTTGAAAAACTAAAATGTTATTGAAATTTTCTTCTCGTATGCTTCACTGCATGATCCATGCATAGAATTAGTATTCATCAGCATGGGCTATATGTCGTGCAACGGGATTCCTGTTTGTTATCCAGCTGTGAGAAATGCACAAGCTGTAAAATAAGTTAGGAAAGGAGTGAAAGAGACTGAAACCAATGCAAATGAGCATAGTAACAAAAGAACAAACATGTGGTACTATTTCTAAAAAGAAATAGGAGAAGACATGGATAATTCAGGGTTAGGATCTAACAAACATTTTCACACCAAATCACTGGACCTCTTGATGTAGATGGTACCTTTTCAATTCTGCAAATTTGATATTTTTTGGGGATACTTCTCTGTGAGAACAGTTTTGCCCATGTGTTAATACAAAAGTTCCTCCCTTCGACTTGACAATTTTGTCGTTTCTTTCTTTGTACAGAAGTAGCCTCAATATTGATGCAAAAGATGTTCCTATTCTAGTCTTAGGTTATTAGAACTTTACCAATACCTTATGCTTGTGATCCTTTGAAGATAATAGAATTTACATGTTTATAGTAAGTGCTTGTTTATCTAACAAAACAAAGGTTAGGAAATTCTCAGAATTAAGGGAATTCCTAGAGAATTTCCAGCATTTGCTAAGAAATCGCTAACACCAAAAGTAGTAAATAAACATAGCCATAAACCCCAAACTTATTACTGCCAACTGTACTTATACAGAAACTAGTAAATAGCTTTCTGACTTACTCAATACTTGAAACTTTATTATTTCTTTTGAGAGAATGTGCGTATGTATGCTACAGAGACTTGTGCACTCTGCAGACTACTTGACAGTAGTCTTTCACTCCAAACTATAAACATATTATGAATTGTGAAACAGGAAAAGTTTGGCTGCAGGCAAACCATCAACAAGAATAACTTCTAAGACACCAAGACATTATCTCTTTTTACAAGGTAGCAGCTGTTGTCATCATGATCTTTATTTACAGAAAACAAATTCTTTATAACATTTATGCTTTAGAAGAAAACACGAGTATGTAAAACCGTGTAAAGATTTAAAGTAAGGATAACTATCAATCAATTTGTTACCAGGGTTTTAGATCAGTAGTGCTTCTCTTCTTGCAAATCTTTAGTTTTAAACTTATAACAAGGAAACTCATTAGAAATGTTCTATATTCTCAAATACAGTGCAGAATGCTTGTAAGTGAAAAATGTTTCCAGAACATTTTCTTCCTAGAAGATAAAAAAAAAATTCTGCCTCTTAAATGCTTTAAAACCATAAGCTTTATTCATGACATTGGTTGAAAATATTGGCTGCACAATAACGCTATTTTGTGAATTGTGAGATGTCTGTATTCAATAAATCAAATGGAAACAAATGAGCTTTGATCAGATCACCTTAGTGCACAGATAGATAAATTAATGAGCATTAAGGCATTGTGTATTTCAGTTAAATCTTGATATTTCTATCTCAAAATTGTTCTTTAAATGTTTTCTTTGAACTGAGTTGAATATTTTTCAGCTTTAAAGGCTTAATTATCATACATTTCTGCCCAATTATAAACTGTTATCTTACAGACTGATAACATATAAATTGGCAGAAAGTACATATAAAAACCCATATGTAAGTTTTAGAAATCTCTGCATTTTGCAGCAATACAGTTTCATCTAGAAACAATGACCCCACCAGGTATAATCTCTTTTGAAAGTTTGGAAAAACAAAAACAAAAAAAATTGCCAAACCAAAATCATTTATAAGACATTGTAATAAAAGATATCATCGTTGATCTCTTAGCTATATAATGTTTTATCTATCTTGTGCTGTAATATTTCTTCCATTAATAATAAAATATTCATAGCTAACAATTGTAATTATTTTCCTTTTCTTTCACTATGGGGGTCCCTTAAGGTGCAGTCACAAACCCATGTGGCTAAACTACTGAGAGCTGTTTCCCTAAATAAGCACTGATGAATGATCTGCCAGTCTTTGTGTACATTTGAAATATTTTTGTTAATTACTTGGAAAGCAACACCTTAAGCACTCTTCCTTATTCTTTCTCCAGATAGTTGTTCTGAATAATAATAAGCATGGTCACTCTAAATAAAAATCCACTTTCCCTTGACGCCCTTAAATGTCTACATTCCTTTTGTGCCAAAACCTAGGGTGGTAGGCTATGATATTTTTCTTGTTCCAGATCCAAGGCTTATTTTTAGATACGTTATTACTGCTGAGGAAACAGAGAAACTCTGCAAAGAGTGTTTGTGTACCACAGTTACATATTTTTTCCATCTGGGGAAAAAAAAGATTTTCCTCAGCCTCCTTTTAACATATGGAGTTTGTCACATCAATCATTGGTGGAGAACATGTAGTGGCACCCATGTCATATGGGTGACAGGGCTGTTTTACATAGTATCAGTATTTTAGATTCATGCCTTCCCAAGCTACAAAGCGTAGACATTCTACTTAGCAATAGCATAGTTCTGCTGAAGAAGAGCTGTCTTTTGTCAAGTATTTTCATCAGAGAGATGTAAAAATGTTACAAAGCATCCAGAAGTAATAATCTAGGTACTTCAGCATGCAGTCTTTCTCTAGCTTGTATAATAAATTTGAGCTTGGTGCTTAATACATATGGGGATCATCACTAGGGAAACCATTCCCTTGGTACCTATACTCATATAGAAACCTTGTCTTGCTTTTGTGTCTGGCTCAGTGAGACAATATTTCAGAGAAGATCAACAAAATTGCTAACAAAATCTTGTCCCATTTATTTGCCTTTTAACTTCAAAAAGTAAGTGGAATCTGTGTTTTGTCTCAAGCCCCAAATGTATCATAGCGGGTCTGTTTTGCTCTGCCACTTACCTATTACAGATCACCTACCACCACCATTCTTACGGCTCCTTTCCTACAAAAATGATGCCAGCTCTGTAGCATCCCCATCCTCTTGTCTGCAGGCGCCACAACTTTGTCAGCAATTACCACTTACCTTGGTAAGGCACTTACTGCCAGTTACTATTCAGTCCATCGGCTTGTTGACCTCTCTGCGAATAGCTAGATAACTAATTTAGGGTATAAATGGCTGTGATAATTACAACTCAATTTAATTTCCTTTCAGTGATTCACACACAGATGTTTTGATATCACTGAAACTACTAGCCGGAGGGGCCACATGCTGTGTAGTGCCTAGTGTCTAAAAACTTAGCACTGTGTCCTAGAGGACTTAGGCAGGGTATGAATGCAAAACTGCCAGTTTCTGTAGATGATAATTTCTTAGAATGGAATTGTAATCCTCAAACCTCATCCCACTAGGACACTCAGCCTGGAAAGCCTGAATTTTGGTGTTTAATTCTTCAATTAGGCATGCCAGTGCCTGTCTGGTTGTGCCTCTTGTGTGTAAAACCTGCGAGGACAATTTTTTATCTATGTCAAGTCTCTGCCCTGTTCTAGTAAATGTTTTCTACGTCAGATAGCCTTCAAAATATAACCCTGCTGGTGGAATTAGCAGTGTTCATCTTTCCCTTCATGCTTTTTAACTATTAATTCAGTGAATAAAACTTTATCATAGGACAATATAATTTCATGTCCACTTGCCCATGGGAATTTGAATAATTTCTCCTAAGGAATGCCCCATTCTTAGTGGACATCCTCTAGTGTTGAAACTGCATCATGACATGTAGGTTTAAATATTCACTCAGCAAGAGAAAAATCTACTAGTTTAATACTAGAATACTGACAGTGAGGTGCTCACAGTTCTGCTAGACGGTCTCTTTGAAATGGTCTTTCATGTGCAAAGTTTTGCTGCCTTAAATGCAGTGTTTCAATAAATGAGCCCTTCATTTTTGCATGGGGACTCAGGATCTATCATCTTTGCAAATAAGTAGGCAGCAACAACAATCCTTACAATAACAAATTTCCAGGCAGTCAGTACAAGCAACAAATCCTTTAAATTCGCCTTACAGAACTCCAAGTGGCAAAGGAAAGCAGAAATCTACTTTGTCACTCCCAGAGACACAAGCAAAAATTAAGAAGTCATTGTCATATGGGTCCCTGGTGAGCCTGATGACAATACTTGACAAAGCACATATGTCATCAATGTCCAGGATAAGGAATATATTCCTGTCACAGGACATACTGGCTTTAAGGCCCCTGTAGGAGTTTGTCTAGAAAGGCAAGTTGTCACCACTGCCTCTGATTGTCCCTCTCAGAGGAAATGTATCACTTTGCTTTTAGAACAAGACAAATAAAATAAAGCACTGAGCATGACACAGAAAAAAAACAAGGAACATCTAAAGCATGCATAGAGTTTCATGTCCCTTCCCTGGGACTTATACAAAAAGGGATCAAATGACACAGATGTTTGATAAAACGCAAGGCAAAGCAACTGTGAAGAACATGCCTGTGACCATCCTGATAGGGAAGCACCTTTTGTCTAGTAGCCTGAAAATTTTGCAAACACACAAGCATATGAATGTAGAAATCTGCAAATCTCTCTACATAATGCATTTTAGATGGTTCTCCCTGCTTGAAGAAAATGTATGTAAACTGTCTGCAAAGGTGATTTGTATCCCTGGGTAAAACTGTTTCATTGGGCTTCTGGCAGCAAGCAATTGTTTGTCAGATGTGATGCTCATAAGACCCTTAACTATAGTGATACTAGCAACTGCCTCTATAATACTTAACACATAAAACAAATTATAACAATATCCTTACGATTAGCGTATAAGTAATAGTGCTATATAAAAACTCATAAAACAAAATGTATGGCTACAATAACCATATTAAAACAACCATAGCTCTGCTTTAAATAACCATATGAGCCACGTTTGGAAGATATTATAGTATTTACTGATTAAGCATAAGGAAAAGTCTACTGCCATCATCTCAGAAAAAAGAAATTGATTCCAGTTTCTGTCTTTCCTGTAGGTATCTGAAGGCTATCTCATGATAAAAGCCCAACAGAACCATCTAAGGAACTTCAATAATCCTTTGATAGTTTAAAAGAATTAAGACACATCCTTTTTATCACCTTTTTTGTTTTTTTCAAAAGGGTACAATGATGCGTTACAGGCAACAAAAGAACATGATGCATACCATTAACTGAACAGTAAATCATCTTCCTTTCAGAGAACTGGGCCTCTTGACTGCACTGGTGATTTAAAAAGTCAAACTTACACTGATGCTAAAAAGTCAAACTTACACTGATGCTAAACTGGCATAGGAAAATTAATCAGTGTGATATATCTCTTTTAAACAGTGACATCATTTAGGGCCTGGGAAACTTAAAATGCAGAATGGATTTGTCTGAATGAGTGCTACACAAGACTGTACCTAAATGTTGAGAATATTTTTCTCTGGGTGGAAATTTGAAGAGGAAACCCTTGCTTTGTCACAGGACTGGCGCTTCCAGTCAGTTTAGCAGTTTCATTTTTCACTTGGCAGCTGAAGTGCTGAAATACAGTGAAAATGAAAACAAAGAGAAATGTTATGTTTCTGAGACCAGTAAAAGCTAAAGGCAAGAAGATTATCCCAGGAGGTGGGGATCAGTAAAAAGGCCTTTTGCACCTCCGTTGAGGTGCTCAGGGATGGGCATATGTGTGTGGAGAAGAGGAGTTATACAGAACACCCAAGGGGAAAGGCACAGCCAGCTGTCTCCTGTGCTCCACAGCTCCTGTGTTTCCCATGGCGTGAAAGTTGTCCTAAGCCCAGCGCACACCAAGGAGGGGTGTCTCACGGAGGAGGCAGCTCCTTACCTTTCTACCTTTCTTCCAGCCCTGAGCTCAGTACAGTGACCCACTAACAGACAATCAGGCAGAACAGAACCAATACAAGAAACACCAGTCATTTTTCATTTGCTTATGGACAGGCAACTTAGGATGATGCTCTGATGATTACTTTCTATTGAATGAATCACCTTCTGACCTGTTCTTCTCAGTCATTTTCACTGTACACTAAATTCCGTTTGCCATTGTCAGACCCTTAATTTTATTTTTAGAGCCACTAACGCAATTTTCCAGAGCAGCAGCATTAGCTCAGCTTCCTCATTTTGTCTCTGGTGCCTTGTAGTTCAATTTATAGGCGGAAATAAAGACTTGTTGGAACTTGCCTCCTTCCCCCAAGGGTAATCTTAATCCAAACCCAAGGGCAGAATCTGGGCCTAACCTCCAGGCTTTTTCTCCCAAGAGTTGACATATCAGCAGATGATCCATATAAGTCATATCACTGTCATTGAACAAAAAGCAATCTGCACTATCAAAAGCAGATTTCCAGCATGGAGAGATTCACAAAGATATCTGAAAAGGGAGCACACTGCTCTTCCTTCTGATAAAAATGGGAGGAGAAAAAACACACAAAAAAACCCGAAAGCACCAAATGAACAGAAAATTTCAAACCAGCACAATGCAAATAGAAATATGTTTGCATTAATTCTGAATCCTTCTGCACATTTATATTTAGCAGTTATATCCGCCTTATAAAATCCATAAAATATATCAGATATTATAAAAAAAAGGGAAATCTTCTATGTTTACAATAAAAGAATATTATGTGGAGAAACAAAATTTGTCAATTTTGGATAGAATAGGGGATTAGTAAATTACTTTTTTTTTTTTCTCTTTGTGTGCAAGTTTTAGATCTGCTTAAAACTAACAGTATCCTGATCCAGCATGGCATTACTTTAGTCATAATGTCTGTCTTAGCATGGTTAAAACAACTTCATTGAGAATTAACCATTGCTGAGGTCTCAAAAATACATACAGGGCAATTTCAAGTTCAGTTAGCAACTAGGAGCTCAGGACATGACTGTGTCATCAGAATAAAAATGAACACTGCACTCAGTGCACTGACTTGTCAGTTAATTTACAGAGATCATAAATAACAATGGTCCAAGGATAGATCCCTGAGCTACTTCTATAATGACATCCGTTAAATCTGACATGATGCTGCTTAATAACACAAGCTGTATGTGCCCTCCTAAGTAGCTAGCACCCAGTTAATTACAGATGATTCCATACTTAATCCACTCAATTTTTCCTGTAAAGGGATATAATTTATGAAATAGACAATAAAAACCAAATTTAAATGCACTCCATACACATCCCCTGGAAACAACTCGCACTTAATCTGCAGTGTTTAAAAGCATCTGATTTTCTCATTCTGAATTAACCATAAACATTCTAACATTATTCTCCTCGAGAGTCCCTTATTGGTATGGCAAATGAATACAGAGTCCAGTCTTCATGCTGCTGAACCACCAGCAAGGGGTGCTCCATGGGAGCACACCCAAACTAGATTACTGTTGTTCAAACTGTGCCTCTTCCGGGCGTGCCACCCAGTTTCTGGGTGATCTGCAAGTCTGAGCAGGGCAAGCCTGGCTTAGGCCGAGTCTCACTTGCTCTCGATGCAGTCTGTGCTGCCACACTTCTCCCCAGGGAACAGTGAAAAATGCTGAACGAACATACTGGTGCTAAGAGGGCATCAATGCTTCTTTTGGAGATGAAGAAAAGGAGCTGACGTGATTCCCAGTGACAACCAGAAACTGTGAGAGAGGGAGAAAGGTGAGAAAGAGAGGGAGATCGGAGACACTGCCTTGGCTCGCTCTCCCACTGAAGAATGAAGGGAGAGTAGGATGTCTCCATAGCAACCACCAGAAAGCATGGAAAAGCAGTGAGCAACAATGATTATAATAAGATTAGAAGAGGTCACACAGATCATAAAATAGTTCCCCAAAATCTCAGGCAATCATGTAATAATAGTCGATTAGTCTGGAAGCGCTCCGTGGAACAAGTACTCCACATCCTCCACATCCACACGTCTCAAATTGCTTCCTAACTTACAACTAATTTAAGATTTGTAGTTTAAAATAAAATTTAAAAAAAAAAAAGAATTATACTCTGAAGGAAAGGAGATTCAGAGAACAGGTACCCTATATTCCTGTGACAGGAAAGAATCTACTTGCTGGCTTTGCTCGGTGATTTTAGGACGAGTACCTCACCTCCTGCCTGTTGAGCAAGGCAAGCACAACAAACCTCCAACATCTGTCCTAAGCAGTCTGATCTCTGGGAGAATTACTCCTCGATGCCAAATTTAGGAACCATGTTAACCCTCAGGATGTGAGCAAGATGCATCAGTGAAATTTCTGAACACTAAAAGGAACACCAGCTCACCCCCTTGTGCATGAATCTTGTCTCTGACAACATATCAGTATGGGCTGATACAGAAGGTACTTGTTTCTTAAAGAGGTATCAGTGAAAAGGAAAAAAGGCATGGGATCCCCACACACCAGGTTTTAGTTGCAACACAATTCACTTCCAGAAAGTGGCCAGACACCACAGTGGTGAATAAGGTGATAAGGCTTCCAAGAGAAGGAACAATTTACTTCTCTCGCTAGTGGGTGGATGAGACTTTACGGAAGGCAGAGAAGGAACACATTCACATGCTCCTCCTAATGGCCAGAGCCCAGGAGGTAAATCTAGCTGCAACTTGCTAGACAGAATCAAATAAAGATACTCAGTCTGAAACCGAACGATGCTCCACATGTTTAGAAATATGCTGAGCGTTGTCATTTCCCTCTGATATTGGAAGGAAATGTGGGCGAGGCAAGAGTGCTTGTAGTCTAACGCACTTACACTTGTTATTTAGAGACCAGTGACTTTTAATTTTCAAATACACTCCCGTGGTTATATATTGTTTTCAAACCACACTGATGAAAATGCAGACAATGCACGGTATGTCTCCACTAAACTGACACTGACCTGAGCTGCAGTTCAGGGTGAAAATCTGTAACTAATCCCTGTATGCTCCATGTGACTGGGGCTAGAAAATAAAGACACTTTTCTTATCTACATTCCTATCCACCACACCTTATTAGAGAGGGTACTTTAAGTTTCAGAACTTCATTTTTCACGAGATCCTGAAGAATTCCCGTGCCCCAATAAATAAACAGAAAAGTCAAGTATATTATATATGTATTTGTAGGACAGATTTTGAATTGGCATTCTTACATTGCATGATGGTTTGTGCTGCATTTTGTTGCTGTTGCAACTGCTTTTTCAATAGCAGGTTACATCTAATTGGGCAATTTGCATACCCTTTATGCCTGTCACATTGCTACCTGTGACACTTCCTTCAGGAGTGACTTGGAAGTGCAAGTTATACTCACGTTGTAATTTCTGACTACAGGACACTCAGGAAAGGCAGCTCAGCTGAAAGTCTGAAGTCAGTATGCATAAGATATATAATTTTCCCACCCTTGTATGAAATGCAGCTAAGCTTTGTGGCTGCTTTACTCCAGAATGAGATAATCCACACGGCAGAATCAATTTCAGTTGGTTTGCCTTAACCTTCCTAAGTCCTTCTTCAGACACGGACTTAATTTGTTTTACCGACTCTGCCCTTCCTTCTTCTGCCGGTATCTGTCCCAGGCTTTTGTATGTCAGCCATTTGAAGCACCATTCCTATACCTGTTTTCTTTCTACTGATGCTTTCTACAGCTGTGGCAGATTGCATTGTTTTTTCTCTCCTATCGAAGGGCGGGGGGTGAAATCCAACATGTTAGCTTCTTTTCAGTATGCTTGGCAGCAAGGCATATGTGCTTCTGCATCCCACGCTATTTTCTCCATCCCCTGTATTACTGTTTGTAACAGATGTTTTCTCTGGCCTTTGCTTCTTCCTGTCGCAGAGCCTCTTGCTTCCACCAGGACACTTTTACCCTGTCATTTCGAAGTCTCCGACAGCTTCTTCTGCCAATATTAATGCCATTACATGTGTTAACAAAGATGTTGCACACGGGTACAGGTGTGTATGACACATGTCCCAGCCATTATCGTTGCATCAAAGTCTTATGACCCCCACTGGGGTAGGGCCAAGGAAGCCCAACAAGCATACCTTTGTCCCACTCGGGCATTATATCAGCACTGGTTTTGCACCTGAATGTTCACACAGAAACTCATCTCGCTGTACTTCTATCACTCCCACAATATTTTCTCAGTAGGAACTATTTTTCCTCCCTTTTTTCATTTTGTTCAGTAAGAAGGAAATATTTCCAATTCCACAGCAGCTAACCAAGTGATAAGTCCACTAATGAGGGGCAAAGGGGGATGCATGGCACGCTTGGATAACGAGAGAAGTGTTGTTGCCTTATCTTTCCCTTTAATACTCTCTCTCTAACAGAAAAGCACATAGTGGAAGTTCAATACACAGCCTTGAGCTTTAAACTTCTGCTTGTCCTACAGGGGATTTCCTGCCCTGTCGGGTGAATTCCACTTAATAATGCTGAATTCCTGTAACAGAACAATTCCTTCCTGTGGGAATTTAAAGACTTCAAGACTGTTTATTATATTTTAACTGGTGATTTCCCCTGCAGCTTCAATTGTATTGGGTTTAATTGCCGAGAAAATGTTTATTCCCTTCTTATATTTTTCTTCCACAGTCTCCTCAGTTCACTTCTACCTTGCCCACAAAGATAAGAAAAGTTACTTTGAGTTCATATTATCTAACCGATATGTAGGATGCACTTAAACCCCCCCACAGAGAGGTGTTATTTGCAAAATGTATTACCTTTCCTTTTCTTCAAACACTGCGTGTAATCTCTCCCTTGCTCAAGTCTCTCTGGTGTGACATAGGTAAATTTCACAATAACAAAGCGAGCTCAGACACCACCTTGCTCTACATTATATGCCCTCCAGGAGACTTTACCTCACATTTTGGACCCCTAACAAAACAAGCACCACAGCTCTACACAAATAAATTTGTGTACTCTTGTTCCAGTTAAATAATATTTTGCTTATACCTAAAACAACATCTGGAGGTATTTGAATATTAAATTATGATTTCCAGGTGGCCTAAGCAGCAGAACAGGGTTAGCAAACCCAGGGGTCTTGAACTGTGCACAATTTACAAATAGTTCATGTGGTCCCAGCCCAGACCTCGTGTAACCAGCAGCAGAACACAGGAGCTGCTGGGGAACACAAAGCCCCAGGCTGGGGAAGAAAGGAGCCAACAAACAGGGAGTACAGAGCTCAGTGCTGCTAATTCACCCTAGGACCTCAATGGATACCTCGCGCCATAGCAGGACAGATTAGCTCTGGGCACGCATGAGACAAGACAGGGAAAGGAATTCTATGGTTGAAGGAGATATACCCATATATTAGACAAGTCCTAAGGGCTAAGCCAGCTTATGTTAATGCAAAGCATGGCCCCATAAGCAGATTGTTGCTGCAAGACTCTCTGGATCACACTTTTATCTGTTTTAATTTAATTTAGGAAATATTTTGTCTGTATAAAGAAATGTTTGTCCAAGGAAAATATTTAGGTAATGCAAAACAGTGTATTACAAATGTAATTAAAGTTATAATGCAAAGTGCAAAAGGTCCCCATTCTCTTGTCAGTTCCACATGTGCAAGTGCGAATTAACCGAATTAGTATTATCACCACCAGGGAAACTTCTCTAACTTAAAGAGAAGGATTTGGCTGTAGGTAATTTGCATACCTCTAGAAATATCTATGAAAAACCAAAGTGTATCACATTATTAATGTTTTACTTATGCTGCACTTAGCATTATACAGTTTTCTTTTTAAAATATATTCAGCTGATAATAATATATCTATCAAGTAATAAATATGTATGTTACCTGATGAAACATATGAATCTCTACTTTAACATTTTAACTTTTAGTTGACACATTAACCAAAGCCAAAGATCTAAAAATCCATGTACTTCAAAAGAGACTGATTTTTGATACTGATTCTGTAGCCTGGGACCATCTTTGAGGTATGTAACTGAGTTCTCTGATGATATCTGTTAAAATGCTATTTGGAGCCAAACATTTGCACAATGTATATCATGCAATGTATTTTTCTTGCTGAACTACATTTTCATACCCTGGCAGTTTGTTAAACAGAAAAAACAAAAACCAAACCTTAATAGAGTTGGTAACCAAAGCACAGCAATCTTTTAACACAAATTAACATATAAACTGTTATGGTACATTTTTTCTTTTAATCTCAGAGGTAGTACAGAATAATATGGACCACCTTGTTGTTATATAACATTACAGTTTTAACAGGGAGATGTGCTCAGTGATATAATAGTTTTTCCATCTGTAACCTCTTTGATTCTAATGAATGCAATTATTTTAATTAAATGCTACAAGTAATAGCATAGTATAACACTTCAAATTGAAGAAACCATTTTTAACATATGGCATAAGGTATTGTATTTGGTCCAGATCAACAAAAAAAAAAAAAAGTGTTTTATTTAATATTTGAGGTTGTAAGACATTTTTATTACCACGTAAAGTTTCAGAAACATTTCTGAACTACAGAAACCAGTTTCAGGTTAACAACTGAGGTTCTGGATCCACTTCAAGGCTAGCAAAAATAAAATAATACTTGAAGTTTAGATCCCTCTGAAGGCTGTGAAAAACCCTTTGATATTTTCACTTTGAAAATAGTTCACTTACAAATTTTAACTACAGCAGAGATAACCATCTGATGGCTGCTCAGTGGATCATGTGAAATGAAATCAGCTTCAGTCTATAACATTTAGGTAGTACTCAGGAGCCACATCAGTTAGTAGAAAAACCACAACTTTTTTTATCAACTATGGAAGTATGTATCTTGATCTGAATGGCTCAGGTTTCTGGAAGCATTTACTTTCCACATTAGGCATGCCTACATGCTTTCCAAATTATTAGCAGTTTAGACTATGCAAACACAGCTTCACTTTATTTGCATATCCATCCCCACACATTTTTAAATTGTTCCCTTAGTAACTGTATCCTGATGGAAAATGCAGACTTCCTACTCGCAGGCCAAATAAGAAAACAACACACCAGTTGACATCTGCCTGAATTACATCATATAGATTACAGAAAAAATAAATTTACCTAGCAAACAAAACAACATGAGAAACAAAGCTATCAGTAGATGTTTTACTGTTGATTATCATTGTCCTATGTGGTGAAAAAGCTCCCTTTTCTATCAATAACTACAAACATGAAATTTAGAAAAGATATATTATGATTGTGGAAGAAACTAAAAAAACCCATATTGTTCTCATTCTGATATATTATATTGAAGATGAACTTTATTTGTATTTTAATATCTCTGAATGCATTGTCATTTACTTTTTTTTTTTTAATGTAGGTTATGCCAATATAGTTTAAAGAGAAGAAATTATTTGCACCCAATTTAAAGTCCCTTTACTGCCAAGTAATATAAAGTGCCCCAAATTTAAATGAGAATTGGGTCACTGCCCTCTAAAATTGTATTACCTTCCAAACCATGGAATCAATTTACATTTGTACAGAAAGAATTGCAATACAGTCAGATTTGAATAGAAATATTTTATGCTCACTTATTTTCCTCCCCTTTTTCACACATGCAAAAGCCTACACAACATACAAGAATGGTGAAGCAGACCTTTGAAACCTAAATTTTAAAAAAGAGGTAAGCAATAAACATATATTTAAGAGTGAAACACTTTTGAGGCCAGAGTACAGGAATCAAAAGTTCCCAAACAAAGGAGGTTAAGATCAATAGGCCATTTTGCTATTTTGTATCCAGTCTCGATTCAAATCCCAGAGATGCGATGGACACTGTATTTCTAAAGAACTTAATTGTGGAAAAGAAGGTTGGGAGCTTCAGAAGCAGCTTCAGCTCCTCTAACCTGCCTTGCCTGAGGATACACCCTATGTGCCTGAAACCATCTTGTTTGGCACTCTCCTCTCTTTTATCAGGTTTCTTGGCTTTTTATTTTCTTTTTCAGGACTGATTTTAATTTTACTGAACTTAGAATTTTATAAAAGAGAAACTATTGTGCTGAAAAGGAGTATTTCAGTAGTTGATATTCAAACTATTGCAATGTTTTTAGCTATCATAAACACAGACACTTCCTCTCTGAACTATGGTTTGACTGACACTCTGCAGTGTCAGTAACACTGTGCTGAACTGTTCTCATTCATAATTGTGTCCATCGCAACCATAAAGACTGGCAAAAGTTTGAGGACAGAAGAGGCTAGTAAAGGGATATAACCACACCATTTTCCATCTGCAATAGCTGCTAACTTGATTATTTCACATTCTAGAGTTAAGGCTCGATTTACCATTCCCATGTTTCAGCTAATTTCTCCATGATCAGATCTGGAGTGATAGTGGATGAGTAACTGAAGGATTCTGTGTGCCTAAAAGATACCTGACTGAGGCCCAGACAAGCTCACTGCCCATAACCTATTTCAGAGAGGAATCCACTGAGGCTAAAGAGACTGTACTGAAAACTCAGGCCAAGATCCACAAATAGTTTAGCATGTAGGTCCAATTTGATGGGAGAAGGTCAAGCACTACCAGGCTTGTACTCCTTCTAGACCCAAACAAATATCCGTGCATAACTGTGCAGTGAATCCCTGTGCCTCACTTCCCTGCCTGCAGATGGTTAAGAGTATTTCCCATCTCACAAGGCTGTTGTGAATATACGTCTGTTCACTGTTTTCACATCCTACTGTATCACAGTTATGGAGGGGAGAGAGACAAGAGCTGTAACAACATCTGACAGATGACATGGATAATAAGTCAGCACTCCCATCACAATCCAGCATCAGTTCTTTGGAGACTACATTCATTCTAAGTGATCCTGAGTTTAATGGTCACAAACACTAGATTACTAAAAAAGTCAAAAAGGAAAAGGGGGCAGAGTAAACTTACAGGAGTTTCTTTTCATACTGAAGATACATTGATGTATCAGCATGAAAGGGAAAGACAGAGAAGGGAAGTTGGGAATAACACCAACTTGTTTTCAAAAATATATTTTCATATTTGCCTCTGCAGGAGAAACCTTTTCAGCATTCATGTGTTAAGCTTCATTTAGAATCTGGATGGTCGTGTCCATGTTCACTTGCAAATAAAATATTATTTATGGGCTGATCTCGCCAATATTTACTACTGAACATATGGGTGAATGTTCAACTGGTGTAAATCAGCAGAACCACCAATCTCATTTACATTAGCTTAGGCTCCAGCATGTTATGTTTATTACATTAAGGACCCATTCATATGGATAGGATTTACCCTGCTAACCATCCATGGGTTGGTTAATCCAATCTACAGGTTGACAACGATTGCAGGATCCCTCCCCTACTTATACTTTGTGCAATGCAGAGCCTTAAACTGTCATTTAATGAATATTTTATTATATCTCATATACAGATTTAAGATCAATGTTCTGTTCCTGATGTTTTCATAGAAACCAGCTGAAAGGTTACAATATTAGTTTGTAAACCCTAAATTATACAAACAGTCAGATGAAGTACTCGGCAATGAAGTACTCAGTACAACACCCTAGGCCATTAAGGTGCGAGCCGTAGTGTATAACCCTGAGCACTTCCTGGGGAGGGCAATAATCCTTTGGCTGCTGTTCATGACACTCAACACCTCACAGGATTTACTCAGTAACCTTGGTGTGGAATCAACAACTTGTCAGAATATTATACCAACATCATGTGGGTTTCTGGAACAAGAGAGACTGGAAGCACTTTTTCCTTACAGACCCTCTTTGTCGAAAGAGGGAAGTGTTTTCCTTTATGTGAAGAGTTTGGTAAAAAGTCTTTTACTGCAACACTCACAGTGGTCTATTCCTATATCTGAATTAGCTTGGCATCATTATTTAAAAAAAACAAAACCAAAAAAAAAACAAATAACCAAACCCCAAGGTGCATCAGTACCTTGGTTTGCCTTTCAGCTCTGGATGAAGTGCAAAGGTAAACTTAAAAATTACTGATGCTGAAACAGAAGTTATGCAACAATAGAAATTTCATATCTTTTGTCACTGGTAGTGTATATAACCACAAACAGCAACATTTTATTGCTAGATTCGCCCATCCACTACACAAACAAGTTATTACATAGCATGCAGGATGACTAGACGTAAAACTGAATTTTCTCCCTGCCGCCCCCCCGTCTTTTCTCATTTTCTCTCATTTACTATATTTTCCATATTGTTTCCTGCAGCATTTATGGCTTACATTTTGAACTGTGGATCAAATACCTTAAAAGCATATTTCCCTCCAGGTTTTAAAGTTTACTCATTTTTTTCTTTCTTTTTCCAGACAACTATTCAAAGCTGTTGCTCGAGTAAGTAGTAATAAAAGGTAGCAGACAACTGACCTCCTCTATATTTCTGGAAAAGTAATTAGTGAAATACTCTAGAGACCTGGAGACATGGGTGATATATTACCACCTGTAGGCGGTTTAGAAAGGCATATTTTACAACACCCACACAGTCATAATCAACTTACATATTTTAATGTAGGAGCAGTATAACAATGTTAGATGGAAATGTGTTTTTTAAGCAACGTATTTCAGTTTTCTTGGATTGATACTGTCTCCTTTAAAACATCTATTATTATAGATCTAATGTCACAAAGACAACTGATGGTGGAGGGAGACATAATCAACTAAAGTTTTCAACACTCCTTATCTCATCCAACAACCAATAACGGTCTCTCTGCTAGGATTTTGCAATAGAAAAAACAACGTAAACTAGGCACACTCATTTTTCATCTTCTCCTTTGGGGATTTTTGCTTGTCATCATCACTGCATGCATTTGCCCCTTCATAAGTGAGACCCAGAAACTGTCCTCAAAACAATATTTCAGATAAAATGTTGAAAAGCGTGATTGTCAACCAAGACATCTTATTTCCTCTTTTAAGACTAAAATTAAATCTGAAGTATTCTTGAAATCAAATTCCTTTCAGAACATATACATTTCTAATAATGGCAAGGATTTCATATTTCCCTATTTTTCCCCCTTTAAAAGGAATTACATCCTTGAAGTACTGTACATAGTAGTACTACATATAGAACTTCAAGTGAAAACATCCCCAAAAACTACAAAAATCAAAATCACTAGAAGGAAAAAAACATACCACACAATACTTTTTCCCAAACAAAGGATTGTGTCAGTTGATTACCTGAAAAAAGTAAATAAAGTACCTGTACAGTGACCTGAAGAAATAAAAGGGCAGGATGTAACTGAGCTAATAGAGAGGATTATATTAAAGATCCCCATGACATTGAAGAAGGTAAAGCAGTGTTCAGAGGCTTTTCTTTACAGGTATGTCTTTTGTATTGCTCATGTCAGAGTCTCCACAGGGATAAAGAGTGGCCAGGAGGGTAAAAGATGAGTGGTTGCATTCTCACTCCCTCAGTGCATTCCAAGAATGACTGAAAATGTGAAACCTTTTTAGTTGCCAAACCTTTTTAATTCCCTGTATCTGTTGCTAGACATACTGGCACATTAACAGGAACATGATGATACAGCCTTCATAGTATTGCTCACCTCCTAGTTTCGGGGCTAGACTGCAAGAGGGGAGATGGGAATGCCTGGCATATGTCAGGTCCAAGGTTTAGTTCAGCATGCTGTTCCACTCTTACAGATCCCTGGATTTAAACTCAGTTTACTTTTCTACCGATTTATTGCAACAGAACAACTTGTATGAGCTTTTATCTTTATTTTAATCAGAAATGGAAATACAAGAAAATAAGCACCAGCAGTAAGTGAATTCAAAGTTCAGTTCCAGAGAAGTATGAATCAATTTCTGATTGCATGAACACAGGCTAAAGCTTGGAAATAGTTCTTGATTATTAATGATCATGTTATAAATAGATTTACCAGAAGGAGGAATGCAAAACAAAGATTTTGTGATTATTTCTATGAGAACCCTTCAGAACTAGAATCCAGACTGAGACAACTTGGAATCCATACAGAGGTATTGATCTACTACCTGGAATCTGTGAGAGCAATCATTTTTCTGGCATTAATTCTATGAAGATTTCTCTTGATGTACCTCTTTCTGCTTCTAATTGATTCTTTTTTTTTTTTTTTAAACTAAAAATTATATCCCCAGAAGCAAGATGGCAAGGGAGATTTCTTCACACTGGTGAGAACACCTATTCTGCACAAGTTTGAAGTGACATAAGCCAATTTCTGTTTCAAAAGGCATATAACAATCACAGTACAGTCAAACTGTCTCATTATATTTGTCAGAATGCCATGCTAAAGCAGCTATGGAGGTCTGGGATTGGGGCTGACTTGGGCCTGACCAAGTGAGACTAAGTCACATCTCAGGCAAAGGAGCCTGCACTCATTTACATTTGTCCATCTGGACGTACCTAGACAAAAGGTAGAGCTGGACTTTAAAAATAAAACTCAAAACCAGATCAGGCATCAGTGAAGTTAAGAACTTCTAGCTATTTGAATGGTGAAGTTAAGCTGGTTGTGAAGTTGATTTTTTTGTTTGATTTTTTTTTTTTTTTGGTGTAGTGTGCTTGTATTTAAAATTGACTGCAATGTTTATAGTCATATAGCCTGTTGTGGACTAAAGACCCTTAATAGATCTCTATGCATCATATGTTGCATTTTCTGATTTAGTTGCCTTAGTTTCAATACAACAGCAAAAAAGACTTTTTTATCCATGGATCTTAATATATTTTCAAAGGAAAATACAATATTAATTTGCCACTGAGAACAATAATTTATAGAAAGGTACAGTGACCTGCTAAGATGATACAGCAGGTCTGTAGGTAACCTCGGAATGAAATCCAGGTCTTTCACTTCTCAGAGTGTATCCTGCGACTGTACATTTTCAGATGGAGCATAGCCCAGAACTCAGCAAAGGGTGAAAGATCCAAGTTAGTTAAGCTTTCACAGAGTAAATTTGATGATCCTGCAAGCATGCTCTTACAAAGACACATACTTTCAGTCCTGTCTCAGTGCATCAATGTCTCTTTTCATTTGCTTTGTATGCTTTCTAACCTTTCAGATCTATAACCCCAACACTCAAAAGTAAGTGTACAATGACACAGCTGAAAGTTTCAAACATACCTTATATAAGCACTGTCCCATCCTGGACACTGCTGATGCACTCACAACACTTTTGTGCAAGCCTAGGTTGGAAAACTTGTTATCTAAGTTGGTCTCACCTAAAGCGAGCGTGCATCATGCATGCTGCTGTAGGAAGCAGAGTGCCATGTGAATACATGTACGAAGCTATTTTTCACCTCACAAGTATTTCCATGTAAAAATAACTCTTTTCCACCTGTGAAAACTGCTTTGAGTTTTCTTTATAAGCCCAAGGTGAAAAGAATGTTTTGCTTTTCCACAAAACTAAGAAAATAGGGTTTCCCTGTGTAGCTGAGAAAACATTTCTGTTCAGCTGTCACACTGCTCATTTGAATAATTATAAGCCAAATTTTGCATTTGGACTGTGCGTAACACTTGCTCGTTTTAAATAAGTGCCATCTAGGAGTAGAATTTGACCTAGTTTTTCCTCAAGAGTATGCACAGAGGAAAGAAACAGGAAGAATTGATGAGATCAATTCACAGCTGATTCAAATTACCGTGGAGTCACTAAATCTAGAACACAGTCTCACAAACAAACAGTTTCTTGAAGATCTCTAGTGAAAGGAGCTATCAGAAATGCTAAATATTGTTAGCTAATTCTGGAACTGTGACAGAGTTTTGCTTTGGTTCTACATCTCATGAATTTGCCATGACTATGTATATTATTTGCCTAAATAGACTTCCTCCTATAATTTTGCCAAAGACAGCTATAACGAACTGTATGTTATAGTTATTCAAATCAACGGACATATTCAAAGAACTGATCCTAAAGGCGAGTTAACTGAGTTTTGACTATGGCTGCAAAGCCAAAAGTTTGGAGTTCTTGTTTTAATTTTTACCAGAGACTGAGCACAACAAATGCATCCCTTCACTCACAGGTTTTCTTAAACAACTGCATTGAGCCGTGTGGCAATAAGATATCTGCATTTGCTGACATAGAATAATCTTCTCTATTCACACATACAGTTTAAGGACTAGCACAAAGGCTGAATGATGTTTATATGCCTCCATCATCTTCTAGTCACTGCTTGCTTATGTATCACAGTAGCAGTTTGGTTGAAGCTGTTCTTTTCACATCATCCGTACTCTTAATCTGGTATGCCCTGGGGGAAAAGTAGAAATGTACCCCGAACACATTCATGCAGCAATCAACTGCTGAGAAGAGACTTCAGGATTCAGAGACCTTCTTATCTTATTTGACTGTATTAAACAGCTCCTGAAACCTCACAGTAACGTGAGGAAATCAGATTAGTTAACTAACCTAACAATAGTTTTAAGAACCTAACTTCATTCTGTACTGCTAAAATTATGCACTGCTAAGTAGATTTTGAGGCAATTCTTATCAATGTTTCTAATAATATCTGCATTCTTGCTGAACACAAATTTACAGTGCCTTTTCCAGAATCTTTCCTTGTTTCTTACACATATATGGGAATTATTTTCACACCTTCTATTTCTTCATAGCTAACCTGTCTTAAGTGAGCTCTCAGAGAGAGACCAAAGACCCTACTATTTCCCTACCTATTCTACATCAAAACAGACGAATCTAATGCATTTAAGCCTGGTGCTCTGTCAAAGTTAATAGTCATAATTGCCTAATTATCTGCTGTAATATGATAGTAAAACCCTTTAACATATCACTTTTCCCCAAGGAGCGTGTATTGCAGTTTCTGGAATGCTGCCTTACCCTTCTTTTGGAATACTTAGGCAAAGAATTCATTTTGCTCTCCGCTAAATGAACCCTATGCTCTCCCTCTGTAGCCATACTGTCTCTTTGTCTGGCTGTTTTACATGAAATGTATACATCTATAATGAGATACATAGTAAATTCACTAACATGTTCTGTTTGCCAGATTCCCATCTCACTTACAGTGTTGTAAGTCACAATGTAAATCATTTTATTGAGCTAATCAGAATTACTTTAGCTGTGTAATGTAATAATAGTTTAAATTCCCTCTGATTCAGCCCCTATACATGCTGAGGTTGTTCAAGGCTACTTAAATTAGAGAAGCTCTGTGAGGGCTCTAAACTGTACCAGAAGATAACTTCTGGTCTAAGCTACCAAGAAGGGTCACTCTGTAGGTGAATTCAACACAGGTCTAAGACATCTAGGCTAGATTCTTCACCACCTTGCTCCTATGAAGTCACATGCATCAAATCATAGTGGGAGATACTAGGTATAAACCGTGTTGATAAGAACAATGTACTGAGTAGATGTTGAAATAGTTGTAAAAAAGAATTACTTTTTATCTTTATCGCACACTGCAAACTTTACATAAAAGAGACTCAGGTTAAGGTCATTTGCTACTGTAATGTTCTAATAACAAACCTAAAATCAGAAGTACAGTCACTCGAGATTAAGTTTTGTAAACCATGCCTTCCTTCCTTATTACTTTGGTTTACATTTTTGTGTTCATTATTCTGTAGTCTAATATTTTGAAAGTTTGGGTGCAAATCAGAATCCACAACAGATCTACATCATTTTCTTTATCTGGAACAGGTTAAACACAATCACTCCAACTGAATGTATCAGGAAACTAAAGCTCTTTGGGAGCCTAATTCAGGTACAGAACTTGGGTCCTCTGTTGCAAACACAAAGATGTGTTTTCAGTCACAGTCCTCCAGATTAATTTCTTCTTTTATGTCAATCCATAAACTCTGCTTTTCTTCCCACCTACTTGGTAAGACAACTAATTGTTTATATTTACTTCTTCCTTTAAAATTCAAGTTTTTATTCTCCTCTTCTCCATTTTTCATTTGAAATATAGGGATATGATTACACTAAAATCCACAAGAGGTAGCTTTACATGGCAGAGGGCACAGGATAGCTACAGCAGCAGAGAGCCCTGCACAAAGAAACTACTTCTTGTTTTACTGATCATCTCAAGAGTAAACTGGCCAAAGCTGGTTTGCTTCCAAAGCCCGAGTTAACTCACTTTGAAACTGCCTTAGATACTTCGTGCTTTGGGCATAGCGATATACCGATTGTCAGATTTTTCCTTCTGGGCACTTATTAATTGTTCATTTTATTAATAAAAACAGTTCTTGGTCTTCATTGGCCAAGTTTCACGCTGTGCCCCCATGATTGCAGAATTCTGCGTCTGTCCCTCCATTTGACTGCAAGTCTCCACTGCCACTTGACAGCAAGACATATAAGCTGAATCCCTGGGACCAGGATATCTACATTGCATGTTTTAGAGAGTAGCCTTACTACCCACCCCTCTGGCAATTGGCTGTCCCAGAAAAGGACTCCACAAACAAGAGAAGTGCAGTAAGTGATCACACATGGATCGCTTTTATTACGCTAACAGAGAAATGACCTTGTGGGAGGATATCCTTTCAAAAGTAGCTAAATCTGCTGACGACACAGAGTTGAGTAGTAGTAAATACAGAGGAACAGAGCAAACAAAGTAATAATAATTTGGATAGAATTAAGCTTATGGGATGCTAAGTAGTTTATGTGGTTCCATGTAAAGAAGTAAAAGGTAATGAGACTAGGGACCAAAAGTAATCACAGAGACTGAAGTCTAAATTAAAGCACAACACAGAATACAGACCAGGAAAAGGAAGTGGGTATAAGATAGTTTAAAGTGTTTTCCACAATCGTGCACAATATTTGGCAGCAATAAAAAGGCAAACAAAAGTTCGGAACAGGAAATTGGATAAGGTAGAGGGGAAAGAATAAAGAAGGAATTATAATTTATCAATGGAAGGCATTCTGGCATCACATGAAAGAATACTGAGGCCATATGTGGGATATTGTGTGCAATTCAGATCACCACATTACACTGCAGAAAGGACATCAGCAGGATGAAATAAAGCACTAGATGGGCATCAGAATGTCTTATAATTTGAGAGGATGGGTTATTCATTCTGAAGAATGATTAGTCAGCTTCAGCATTTGCAGGTTTTCAGAAATGATTTACAAATCATCATGGTGTTATATCTCATCCTAAGAGGAAGGGCATGGATTGATGACAGGCTGATAGTGAATTAAAGCAAAATGTTAAATTAGATATTAGAAAGTACAAACAGTCATTCAAATAGACAATAAAATACTTTGCCAAGGCAGGCTGCAGCAGTTCTGTTTATTTTAGGTCCTCAAAAGCAGGCTGGATTAATTTAGCGTGATTCTGCAACTTTTAACAGGCAAACGTCCTATTAACTTAGCAAGAGTTCTGCATGAAAAATACTTAAAATTGAACTCATAACCCATTAGATCTTTAAGGAGTTGAAAAAAAGTTAAGAGATATAGTTCATACTGATATCAAGGGCAACTACGTAGCTAAAATTCCTGCACAAATTATTAGAAATTGTGTTGTAAGAGGCTGTAACTCTGAGCGAAGTATGTAAGTACATGCTTAATTTGATACATAGTCAGTAGATTTAGAGACATGGTCAGTGAAACCCCTTATTTAATTAAAGGTAAGCACATGCTTAGGCAATATGGTAAACCGCAGGTAAATGCATAACAGATTTGTAACTATTTGGCAGGGTTTTTTAAGTTTACAGTCTACAAACTTCTCATGTATTCTACAACATGTATAGGCCCAAATATGGACAGACAGAATATACATACATTTATGTTCCTACATGCAAATAATTCCAATGTTAAAGTTAAAAATGTGCCAAAGTTTGTGTGACAACTTGACTAGGTCTTTAAACACAGATTTTTAAGCATTCAGAACAGTTAAAGTACCACCTAGAATGGATCAACCATGGAAAGCAATGGATACTTAAATACCTAATGCTTCAAGAAAAAAAAAAAGCCATCATTATAAAAAAATTTAACCACTTGAATACCTTTTTAAAATGTACCCAATTTCACTTCCTATCCTTAGATATCTTTTAACCTCTTGACCCTACAGACTAAAATCTTTCCAAAAATTTGAAAACACAACTTGGTGGTGAGATGTTATACCAAAGTGTTTTTACAACAAATTATATAAAACATTCTATCTTCTAATATTAATTCTAAATAACTATTTCAGACTTCTTTTCGGAGAAAGAAAAAATAAGTTAAAGATACCATCATATGTGATTTTCTATTAAATGACTGCATAGTCCTATTACTAAATGGATGTTCTATTTATAAACACCTATAAGATAAACAACTTGCAAAAAACCACAGATAAATGTAAAACTTTTTCTGACATTCACTGCATTGGAAAGTGCTAATAAATCAAATAGTGTACAAAGAACAGGTTTTATTTCTTTTTACAAACTAATAATTGAGATGTTGTATGCAATCAATAGATATGAATTCATTTATTTTGAGGGTTTTTAACTAGCTCCTGCTCAGTCAGGACATACTAAAATCTTCTGTCAATAAAGCCTGGATTGAAAAACCAGCACTGTCTCATATATTTGGCACTTTGACCAGCAGAAATTCTGTGAAAACAACAAAAGCGAGACATCATAGAGATGCAGGGAAAAATTAAACCCCAAAACCTCCTAAAATCAAGGAAAAGAAAAGAAAAAAAAAAAAAAACAAACCAAAAATCACCAAACAAAAAAAATCCACGAAGTTGAACTAGAACTGAAACATATGTAGGACATATAAAGGAATACAGAACCAAATGAAAGGGATGCAAATGAAAGGGAACAGAATTTTCTAGAGAGATGGAGGGTAGCCTGGGGAAAGCCTCCAGAAAAAGAATTGCATGAAAGTGTTACAAAAGAAGGGGAAAGGTGGAAAAAGAAGTCAGTGAGTAGTGAGAAAGCAGACAGTGCACAAAAGCTATAAAGCACAAAGATGAAAAATGTAAAGAAAGCACTTTCTTTCCTTTTTCTCCCCCCTCAAGATATATTTGCCCTTAAGAATCATTCTTTCACTTATTTTTATTTCTCCAGAAACTGGAAGATTGGACTATGATGGAAACAAGGGTTAAAACCTGTTTTACTTTTACCTTTATATCTTCACATGTAAAAATTAGAAGTCTGAATTCCAGAGTTGTTTGCTGACAAGCTATGAGGTTGCTTTGCTTGAATGCTTAAAGGCCTAGTATGCAGAACTTCCAGTAGGGACATTTACGGGGGGTGCGTGGTGTCCCTGACAATCAGCTCCTACATGACAAGACATCTGCATTTAAAGCTTTTCACTCAAAACCACTTACATTCCTTTACCTCCCATTCAGTGTCTCCTGAACATCACAGACAGACAGTGCTATGTCTAACACAATCTGCAGAAGGGTTTATCAGTACTGTTATAAACCATGCGGGAAACAAAAGTGAAAGAAAACTCCTTGATAGCAAGGGAGGTTTTGCAAGTGGGGAAAACATTATCTCACTTTTCTGGAGCACCTGTTTTCATAAATTAAATTGTTTCTCCTCTCTCCTGCTCAGAAAGGCACACTCTACTGACTGCTCTTATAATCATTAAAAATGTTGTGGGTAGTAGAATATATTTTCCCAGTTTTTCCTTCCTTATCAGTTTGGACTTTCAAGTTCTGTAAGTTCTATGCATATATGTAGCATAGGAGAGTGTATGAGCACTAAAGTGAGAAAATCAAGCTAGAGAAAGCAATTTCTGTATTTAAAAGACTTTTTGGAAAGACAATCCTAGAAGTGTAAAGATTAGTTTTAAGTACTTCTCATTAGAGGTCAGCAGGAATTTGTTTTTTTCCCCACCATAAAGACTTCCCAAAGCTCTCCATGAAAAATCAAGGGAGAGCTCTAACAAACACTAATACAGTGGTTCGGATACTTCTCTGTTCTGTTTCTGACTAAGAACTCACACCCAATTACCTACATCCCAGAAAACATTTTAACTACCAAACAATCACATAGTCTGGAATGCTCTTTTCCTTTTGGCTCTTAGCTAAAAGACTTCCACAAAAGTTCAGGCAAGCAAATGAATATACAGAACTGCCACATGCAGTAAGCTGATATTTTCTCATGAAACAATACTGTAGCTATAAATCCCAAATCAGTGCTCCTTTATGATCTTGTGTAGTTCTCAGATTTCTAAAATCTTTCGGGATCCATCACCAGCTAAGGTCCTCCTAAGTATTTTAACACTGTGTGCCACAAAAGATAGAAATCATGAAAAACAGACATGCACATTAGAAGAATGACCACATTAGATACAAAGAAATGATAGTTCAGTTCAATGTACATCAGCTCTTGGATGAAAGAAGTGGAAGCGGTGACAACATACTGAATAGATCAATTGTTAACATGCCCACAAATGTCCCATTCATTTCCTAGATATTCTCTCAAGGCATTACACTGTGCTACTTGGTTCCTAGAAAACTAGGCAATTAATACATTTATTTTATTGTTATTGATATGTATTATGCCATCTTGATTGATTTCACTAAGATTTATTTCTCCACTACAAGGAGAGCTATTTCCTGTAACCACGTCACAACCAAGTTGTCTGATACTAGCCAAATGGTGTCACGGTGTTTTCATGGAAGGAAGGAAAACTTTTTATCAGAGGGACCACAGTCCCTCCTCAGGCAGATCCATTGAGGTTTTTGGTGGGTTCAGAGTTACTTTGGAGGCTGAGAGGAAGAAAATGTTTGGCAGGCTGTAAAACTTAAAAACACAAACAGCTGTTTAGACCTGGAGCTCATGAATCTAGTAGAGCTGATAAGAATTTAAATCTTTTCTCTCGTAAACTTAAATCAGAGTAACAATGTATTCAGTGCCTATATTAAAATATGCTGAAATAATATCCAGACCATATACTTTGCTTCAGTTTACTTTCCTTCTAGTTCTTCTGAAGCCAAAAATGCTTTTGTTAATGGGTCCAATCCTGGGAGAAAAATGCACCAAAACTAGCAGCACAAAGGAGGACCCTATTTCAGCTGTAAATTTGTCAGCTGTATTTGATGTGTTCATTAAAGCTATTCATTACATCATTCTAAATCTCCATGGGTCCAGCCATTTTGGGCAATTCCTAAATGGCAGAATGAATTTTCACTGTGTCATTCTCCACGTGCTTCCTTCTCAAACTCTAGATTTCAAAGTTTAATTTTCTAAGATCTGCAAGACAGACACAGTGACAGGAAAGGGATATTTTGAAGAACACGCTATTAGGATCCCAAGGCCTCTTAAAAAGTGAATGGTCAGTGTCCCAGAAGGATGAAAGAATACACTTGATGGTGGATATTCTGTTTATTGTATGAAAAAATTCCTTTTCCTCTAAGACTTCACAAGCTGAAAATGCAGTTTCTCTGTCTGTTACACTTGGGTACTTCTGCTTAAATTATCCATTCCATAGATTTCTTCTTGTCTTAACTTGAAACTTGTCACATTAAGACATGATGGAACATTAATGTAAGCAATTTTTGTCTAAGAGATACAAATGGTATTGACTGCTATCTCCCTAAACTTCCTTTTCTATTGGCTTAATGTAAACGTTTCCAGTTAAAACGTCTAGGAAGTCACAGATATAAATTACATTTCTGAAGTGAATACACAGACCATTTACATTCCCAGACATTAAAAGCAAAAAGCATATTGCAAACTCACAATATTAATATCTACATAAAATTGGTCACTGAACTTAATGCAGAAAATCTTGCACTGAAGGTCTGTGCAACTCACTCAACTCCTGTCCCTCAGTGGGAAACAGGGATCATTATACAGATAATGCAGGACAACAGTGATTCTCAGTAAACAGACGTAGATCAGTTAGTAAAAATTCCTTCATGTTAGTCAGGATGTCTAAGTGAGAAATTCCACATTATGATAAATTTTGTCACAGCATACGACAGCAGTTATCCCTTAGAACCTTGTGGAGGGAATAAAAATGGATTTCCTCTTACAGCTATTATAAGAACATGCTTCTCTAGGCAAGTGAGACTTATGGAGTTTTGAGGCATCTCACACTGGTAAAAGAACATTCTAATCTCAAATCTCAGTCTCAAAGATATCCCCAGTTCAGCCACACAGCTTGTCTGCTAAATAAGCCTCAAGAGAATTGCCGTGATCCCAGCTAGAGAATGCTAAAAAGGAGGAGGAGACAAATGATTGCATCAAAGGGCATATGCATAGAAGTGCTATCTATTGACTTTCATTTTACAAAAATACCATTTGAAAGCATTTTGCATTTCATGTAAAGGTGCTTTGGTATAAACACAGTGCTCTTTCTAATCCTTCTGCATTGTCAAATCATGATAAAAAGTTGTGTTAGTGAAAGTGGAATGGAATAATTAAAAGCAGAGCATAAACATATATATTACTTTTTTCTCCTAAAAAAAAAATCAGATTATCACAGTATTTCCTTAGCCCATATGTCCATATGTTTCAACTAGACTAGCACTTCTATGTGAATTCGGTTTGACCCAACTGGCCTTCTCTTTGCTTTATGCTGATACTACAGAACTCATATTCTACCTCTTTTTAACATGGGACTTTTCAATTTCTCTCCAAACCAATTTCTCTTTCCAGATTAAAGAAGACTGGAACAGAAACTGTACAGCATATACTAGAAATAAACACAGACTCAAATGCCAGTTATAAGAACAGGGTTATATATTAACAACTTCTGTTTTCAAAATTGCTGTAAAATATCACGTTATGCTTTTCATTAGGAGAGATACTAGGCTAAAAGTACCACTACGTTGATGGTACTTTTCCACATGGAGAGATGAAAAACTTTAGAAATACTCAGTCAGACAAAAGTCTAATTCAGATTTTATTGCTAAAACTTCCAGCCAGCACAATGTACTTTAAGTTACTATTTATATTTTTAACAATTCTTCTTTTACAAGTAAATGGAGAAAATACTTTCAAGAAATAAGTTGCATGAATAAAATACTTAAATATGACTAGTGTGACTGGCTTTTTACCATCAAAAGAGCCAGTTTAGCCACTTTACTTTAGCAGTGGCTCAGAAAGCGCCATTCTTTATTCTGATGTTGGTTCCTTTTTGTCCCTAATTAAACAAGACAGTGCTGTAAAGTGTCTTTCTACTTTGTGCACATACATCCACTGATGTTTGCATGTATAACAGCAGCTTATGGCTCAACAGCAAGATACTCCGGATTGGAACATGCATACGATTCCAGATATCAAAGTTAGCTTTAGTTTGACTTTGTGAGATTCTAAAAGCAGCTGTGCTTTGTTGCACTTCCTTAGATCCCAATAGTGATTTAGTTCTAAGGATTATATATTTGTCTCTTATGTGTCAAAAGTCTTATCCCTAGTGACATTACAACTCTGTTTTTGTATTTAATGTAAAAGCATGATAGCTTCACATTGATGATTGTCAGCAGTTGCTATTTATCATCTGTCAAATGTTTTTCTCGTGGGAAGACAGAAAATCAAATGGATTATGGCTGGTTTTTTAGTTGCTTAAAGGAATCTTACATGACTCAGGCTAAAAAGAATGGTGAAACTGCTCCTGACAACCAAGTTAGCATTCATAGCAATATGCGATTTTATGTACATAGCAGGAGAACTGTCAGCCGTCTTGACAAAGCAATACATTTAAAAATGCTATGTCAATTCACTCATCTGACCTCTTGGTTGCAAGATCACCTGATACTGTCGTTGCGTATTTCAAAAACCACGGTATTCTCTAGGAAAAAAAAAGTGAAAAACCAAGACTGCAAATAAACATGACAGATGAAACATCTTATAGTAGATGGTAAACATATCTAATAATTACACCTCTGTAATATCTTTTGGTTAAGATTTTTAGAACTAAGAGGGATACGCTCTCCAAATAGAAAAAGAAGAATGAGAGAGACGGCACCTGCAATAGGACTTGTCTGTGCCCCAAAGTCGCTTCCCTGCACTCATACAATAACTAGAGGAAGGTATCCTTTCTTGAAAAAATGAGGAACTTTATCCTATTAAAGGTGTTTTCTCCAATATACCTAGAGAAGAAATTAATGAGAAGATACTAATTTAGGCTTCGTCACCTCCCTACTTGCATCAACAAACACATACACACGCACACAAAGTTTGATCACAGAGATAGCTATGAATATTACATAAAACTTGCGCAAATCTTTCTGGTTATATCTAAAAAAATTGAGTCACAAAAATTGAGTGAGACAAAAATTTATCATCTTTTTGCCTGTTTAATGTTTTAAAAATATGTCAATTTGTATGCACACTGTAAGTAATTCAGTGAAATGCACTGTCTGTTTGCTGTTTACTCATACTGTCTGGAAATATAAGGTATTCAAAAGTTGGAGTTAAAGCTCCTAGGGGCACAATAGTTGACTCTCAAGAACTTGTAAACCCATCAAATGTAGGAGTTGAGTTAACTGCATTATGAATAGACTCTTCATTCAACCTGCATTCTGGGAACAACTGTGAACCAGGTTCATGTTGTAATACTGTGAAAAAGGCTATTTTAATGACATTTCATTTGGAATCCAAACTACAAAAGTGGTTTGCTGGTCCACCATTCTCCATGATCTCCTTAACCTGTTTCAGGTTTGATATCCTTTTATCTTTAATAAACCTATTGAAAGAGATTCAGTGTTTCACAGATAATTATGCCCCACCTCTAATTTCAGTACATTATAACAGATAGATTAAGGGAAATTCAGGGAAGCAATAGNACACACACCCCAACAGAGATAGGGTGGGTCAAAACTATAATTAGGATTTAATACTATGTCTGAGTCAGTTTCAATGTCAGGCTTCCTTTACATTTACACTCATTGTGGAAAGGAGAAATGCATTTTTATACAGACAAAACGATAGTTCTCAGAAGAGGCAGCTTTTTTCCCCCAACTTTAGCATAGGTGTTCTGCATTATTTAGGGATACATTAATTTTACTTCCTTGTGAAGCCTTGGTAAGAGTATTCTCTTTCTGTGCAGACAAGTTTTGAGGATTCAGTAGTAAAACATGAGCATATAAATACTATGGCAATGAATACCATCAAGAAATGTAAAAAAACCAGTGTTGACTTTATGCTTTGTCTGCATTTACTAACTGAGCTGGAGGATTTTGGTTTCCTTGTTAGGTATCCTAATACTTATAAACAGGAAGAATGAGAAAAGATATATTCAAATGCCTTTGAATCTCTCTGGGTGCCAGTGACAGACAGAAAAGCATTTTAGGACTGAAAACATGGCAAGCCAAGGAATTTCTAGGTTTTATTAATTCTTTTATTTAGATGGATCAAATTTAATGATCTATTTAAAATTCTAGAATTGAATAGGCCTTTTCTTGACTATCAGACCGCAGATAGTGGTCTAGACTGTATTTTCACTCTTTTCTTCATCACATTCACAGAGGTAGCTGCACATGTGTACATGGTTATACACAATGCACAGCCTCACATACACTGGGATTTTCAAGTACACGCAAATTGCAGATTACACTGGGGCTATGCACTGATACATAAAATATCATTGTATGTAAGGTCACATTCAACACATGTATGGATTGAGTCCAGCAATCTCCATTTTTACATTAAACAGTGGTTGCTGGAAGCCCATGACTGCCTACCTATGCTCAATACAATTTGCAGGGTTCACTCAGCTCATGTGGCTCTCTCAAATGGTGTCTTTCTTTAGTAAAGCTACAGGCTAGAGAGGACTTGTCCCATCCTTGCTGTGGGCTTTCTGCACAGCAATAAAGCTGGGATGAGCACTACAAAAAAGGCAGTGCCTGTGGGTGTGAGTCTGTGGGAAGTAGTCCATTAAGGGAGCTACCCGTAGGCAATTTTTGTTTCCAAGCTCTGTTTTTCATGCTGAACAGTTCCTTTTAATAAGCACTAATGTCCACTCTGATCAATATCTGTAGCAGAAAGCATTACTGTCACTTTCTCTGGTCATACCCAAAATAAAAGAGAATTTCCAGTATTTTTTTTGAGCAGCATAAGAATTCCAGCCAGCCACTTCTTGACAATGAAACATGGAGAAGCAGAATGAACATAAACACTCATGGATCTTTCTCCTCGTGATGGCCCTTCTTAATTTCAAGACAGCCCTGTGATTGATACTGTCAACATCCAGGACACAAGCCACTTCTCCCCATTTGTCAAACTACAGCAGAGCAGCAGCAAACGGCTGGGAACAAACATGTTGTTATCTGTAAGATTTACTCAGCGCAAAGGATGTTGAAAGCATTTTTACAGCACAGACAAAAAACAAGGAAGAAAATTCACCCTTAGGCCTACCCTTTTTTGTATGTTAACATTTTTTTTAGGAATCCACGCATTATCATATCTCTTGTTAAGAAAACACTGATACTTGTTTCCTAGTTCTTGTATGAAGACTTCACCATTTTTCCCCCCCAGACAGAGATGCTGAGAGCAGTAAGATGTGATTCCCTGTCATGAGAGACTGGCTGCCGAGCGGCGTAGGGGAAGAAGGACCACCGTAATTCAGAAACTTGGACAAGGAAATCATTAATCCTCCCTCTTTCAGCACCACCCTGCCAATGATGACAGGCTTCATTGATCACAGCATTACACACTTTTGATCCTTGTACCAGTTCTCAAGCGTTGACCCACTGAAGAGAAATGGGCATCTGAAGAGCTTCTCAAGGCCAGCCCAGCACTGCATGATTGAGGGAAGAGAAATACTTCATACACCAACCAAGAATCTAAAACTTCTACTGAATTCCATTTGTTGACGAAGTTATGCCGTGATCCCGCTATTTTCCACATAGTTCATCCGTTTCCAAGGCAGCAACTTCTTCCTCAGGAAGTCTCTCTCACTCACAACATAACATTGACCACAATCAGCACAACCAGAAAGGAAGAAGCTTGGTCTCTCACCCTGAAAATCTTCCTTAGATCTATCTAGGCCCCTCTCTAGCTAATTTCTCTTCAGTTAAAACAGTCCAATTTCCTTTAAAGTCCTCAAATCCATTCAAATTAAAGAATTAAAGGTAGGACAGAGATGGAGGGTCCTTGATTCCTCCAATTACTTCCAGCAGTGAGGACCTGACTTACAACGAAAGGAGGGAGTACGGAAGCAAATGATATTCCTCTTGCAGGCTTTCTGACATTTTGGGCAAACAAGAAATTAATATCCCAGCTGCANCAAACACATACACACGCACACAAAGTTTGATCACAGAGATAGCTATGAATATTACATAAAACTTGCGCAAATCTTTCTGGTTATATCTAAAAAAATTGAGTCACAAAAATTGAGTGAGACAAAAATTTATCATCTTTTTGCCTGTTTAATGTTTTAAAAATATGTCAATTTGTATGCACACTGTAAGTAATTCAGTGAAATGCACTGTCTGTTTGCTGTTTACTCATACTGTCTGGAAATATAAGGTATTCAAAAGTTGGAGTTAAAGCTCCTAGGGGCACAATAGTTGACTCTCAAGAACTTGTAAACCCATCAAATGTAGGAGTTGAGTTAACTGCATTATGAATAGACTCTTCATTCAACCTGCATTCTGGGAACAACCGTGAACCAGGTTCATGTTGTAATACTGTGAAAAAGGCTATTTTAATGACATTTCATTTGGAATCCAAACTACAAAAGTGGTTTGCTGGTCCACCATTCTCCATGATCTCCTTAACCTGTTTCAGGTTTGATATCCTTTTATCTTTAATAAACCTATTGAAAGAGATTCAGTGTTTCACAGATAATTATGCCCCACCTCTAATTTCAGTACATTATAACAGATAGATTAAGGGAAATTCAGGGAAGCAATAGGCATTTAAATGACATAAAATAGAATAAAAGATTTAAAATTCAGTCTTTTTAGTTTCACCTTATATTGTCAGATAGAGAAACCAGCTTTATTTCAACCTTAATGGTCGTGTGGAGATTACTGGTCAAAGTGCAGAGAATATAAAGCTCCTGCTACAGAAGTACTTCTGAAAAACCTGAAGCTTAGATCTGGGCTTCCACCTTCTTTGAAGCTTATTATGAGAACCCATTCTATGACAAATGTCCAGATAATGATATACTGTAACAATACCTTGGTTTTCAAGAGCCATCTCACAGACTTGTGCTGCACTGTACCACCATTGGAATTATACCTTTTAAAATATTTTATGTCCTTCCAGAGTTGTTAAAAGTGACAAAAGTCAGAAGAGCTCTACAAATCTGAGTTTGCAAAAAGTGACATATCCTGTATATGGCCACAGAGGGACAGTACTAATATTAGGTTAGTTAACAAAACAACCCCAATGATTAAGCTCATTAGAAACAAAAGGATGTATATCAGCAATGAATTTAAGTAATGATCTGGAGTCATAACAAAACACACACCCACACCCCAACACACACACACCCCAACAGAGATAGGGTGGGTCAAAACTATAATTAGGATTTAATACTATGTCTGAGTCAGTTTCAATGTCAGGCTTCCTTTACATTTACACTCATTGTGGAAAGGAGAAATGCATTTTTATACAGACAAAACGATAGTTCTCAGAAGAGGCAGCTTTTTTCCCCCAACTTTAGCATAGGTGTTCTGCATTATTTAGGGATACATTAATTTTACTTCCTTGTGAAGCCTTGGTAAGAGTATTCTCTTTCTGTGCAGACAAGTTTTGAGGATTCAGTAGTAAAACATGAGCATATAAATACTATGGCAATGAATACCATCAAGAAATGTAAAAAAACCAGTGTTGACTTTATGCTTTGTCTGCATTTACTAACTGAGCTGGAGGATTTTGGTTTCCTTGTTAGGTATCCTAATACTTATAAACAGGAAGAATGAGAAAAGATATATTCAAATGCCTTTGAATCTCTCTGGGTGCCAGTGACAGACAGAAAAGCATTTTAGGACTGAAAACATGGCAAGCCAAGGAATTTCTAGGTTTTATTAATTCTTTTATTTAGATGGATCAAATTTAATGATCTATTTAAAATTCTAGAATTGAATAGGCCTTTTCTTGACTATCAGACCGCAGATAGTGGTCTAGACTGTATTTTCACTCTTTTCTTCATCACATTCACAGAGGTAGCTGCACATGTGTACATGGTTATACACAATGCACAGCCTCACATACACTGGGATTTTCAAGTACACGCAAATTGCAGATTACACTGGGGCTATGCACTGATACATAAAATATCATTGTATGTAAGGTCACATTCAACACATGTATGGATTGAGTCCAGCAATCTCCATTTTTACATTAAACAGTGGTTGCTGGAAGCCCATGACTGCCTACCTATGCTCAATACAATTTGCAGGGTTCACTCAGCTCATGTGGCTCTCTCAAATGGTGTCTTTCTTTAGTAAAGCTACAGGCTAGAGAGGACTTGTCCCATCCTTGCTGTGGACTTTCTGCACAGCAATAAAGCTGGGATGAGCACTACAAAAAAGGCAGTGCCTGTGGGTGTGAGTCTGTGGGAAGTAGTCCATTAAGGGAGCTACCCGTAGGCAATTTTTGTTTCCAAGCTCTGTTTTTCATGCTGAACAGTTCCTTTTAATAAGCACTAATGTCCACTCTGATCAATATCTGTAGCAGAAAGCATTACTGTCACTTTCTCTGGTCATACCCAAAATAAAAGAGAATTTCCAGTATTTTTTTTGAGCAGCATAAGAATTCCAGCCAGCCACTTCTTGACAATGAAACATGGAGAAGCAGAATGAACATAAACACTCATGGATCTTTCTCCTCGTGATGGCCCTTCTTAATTTCAAGACAGCCCTGTGATTGATACTGTCAACATCCAGGACACAAGCCACTTCTCCCCATTTGTCAAACTACAGCAGAGCAGCAGCAAACGGCTGGGAACAAACATGTTGTTATCTGTAAGATTTACTCAGCGCAAAGGATGTTGAAAGCATTTTTACAGCACAGACAAAAAACAAGGAAGAAAATTCACCCTTAGGCCTACCCTTTTTTGTATGTTAACATTTTTTTTAGGAATCCACGCATTATCATATCTCTTGTTAAGAAAACACTGATACTTGTTTCCTAGTTCTTGTATGAAGACTTCACCATTTTTCCCCCCCAGACAGAGATGCTGAGAGCAGTAAGATGTGATTCCCTGTCATGAGAGACTGGCTGCCGAGCGGCGTAGGGGAAGAAGGACCACCGTAATTCAGAAACTTGGACAAGGAAATCATTAATCCTCCCTCTTTCAGCACCACCCTGCCAATGATGACAGGCTTCATTGATCACAGCATTACACACTTTTGATCCTTGTACCAGTTCTCAAGCGTTGACCCACTGAAGAGAAATGGGCATCTGAAGAGCTTCTCAAGGCCAGCCCAGCACTGCATGATTGAGGGAAGAGAAATACTTCATACACCAACCAAGAATCTAAAACTTCTACTGAATTCCATTTGTTGACGAAGTTATGCCGTGATCCCGCTATTTTCCACATAGTTCATCAGTTTCCAAGGCAGCAACTTCTTCCTCAGGAAGTCTCTCTCACTCACAACATAACATTGACCACAATCAGCACAACCAGAAAGGAAGAAGCTTGGTCTCTCACCCTGAAAATCTTCCTTAGATCTATCTAGGCCCCTCTCTAGCTAATTTCTCTTCAGTTTAAACAGTCCAATTTCCTTTAAAGTCCTCAAATCCATTCAAATTAAAGAATTAAAGGTAGGACAGAGATGGAGGGTCCTTGATTCCTCCAATTACTTCCAGCAGTGAGGACCTGACTTACAACGAAAGGAGGGAGTACGGAAGCAAATGATATTCCTCTTGCAGGCTTTCTGACATTTTGGGCAAACAAGAAATTAATATCCCAGCTGCATTTGGGGGAAGGGGAAAAAAAAAATCCACGCTCAAAGCCTGAGTTAGCATTGTCTGAATTCAGACCCACTCATCATACATCTACATGCTTCTAGCTGCTGAATTTAAATGTAAAGCATGTCAAAGGTGGCATATTTTATACTTTTGCTTATAAGAAGAAAAGGAGAAATGGAAAATTTAGCAGATGCCATAGCAGTTCCAGACATCAACGGCATACTCTTATGCAAAATAAAGCACATAAAGTTATTCAGTAACTAAAGATGGTTAACACGTACAAGTTCTCTGTGCTTAAAGTAGTATCTTTCCCAATAATAATGACATTCCCACTCTCCTAGCCATCAGTGAAGGCCAGTAAATTTATATGTTAATATAGAACAGTAAATTCATTCACTTGCAAAAGTAAACTTAATTCCAAAAATTTTCATGTGCCCCATCTGCAAAGAATTTAAATTAATGTAGTTTGCATAAATAAATATGCATGTCAAGAATTCCAGGCAAGGTCTGGAATAGTTTTATGTTTTTGCAATACGTTTATGCTCTTTGCCACTACATGGAGAATAGACTGTTTTTCATTGCTTCGTTCAAGACGAATTTTTTTCTTTTTCCTATTATCATCCTTACCACCTCCACCTTTTAAAGTGTCTCTCTTGCATTGACTAGTGGTCTAACAGGAAAAGCTTGCAGCCTTCTTCAAAGGCTGTTTTCCAGTATTGTTTTGAACAGACAAGAAGCAAATAGATGTTACAATTGTTCCTCCTCTAGCAATCCCTTAAATACCCTTCAGGTATGCTTTGTCCCCCAGTCTAGTTAGCTATTCTGTTGGTGCTTGCACAGCAATGACAGACTGCCTGTGTAGTCTAACCTTGTCAGCTGTTTCTAATTACTGCAGCAGTGCCACAGACTATGCTCTCTCTCTATAGGCCTAGCAGACTGGTCTCACAGGATTTACCAATCCCACTGACAATTGACGTCATTCAACCATACATGTTTAGAGAAGCATCTATCCCTTTAAGAGTCACATCTACATATCTTGACACAATATGAAACTGCACCGTGGGAATAACTACAGTTATGTTATCCAATAGTGACTCTATGCACAGGATGTATTTATGCATTCCATACTCAAATGCATTTTTGTACTAAATTAATTAAAACAGGGACACAACAAAGTCCTTAATGTCTAATTTTTTGGCTCAGGTTTGAAGTTCATAATTCTCTGTCTTCCCCACTCCTGTGGTTTTACTCTGAGGTGCCTAAAAAGACAGAAGTTCCTGCTTTCCTGTTTAAATGGCACCAAAGAATGAAAATCTGAATCCTGTTCCTACATATCTTCTACCACATGGGGAGCACAGATTTCTATATTTTGTTGTTACTGAATCTGAACCTTGGTCCCCTTGCCTAACAACAATTTGGTCATAGTCTTTATGATAGTGCCCCATGTGCTTAACCATGACTATGTGAATACTCCCACCGAAACAAGTGGGACTATGTAACCTTTGTGTTATTAAACACATGCATTAGTGTTTGCAATACTCCTTGCTTGAATGTGCTCATTTGACTCATCTCTACTTAAAACTTCAAATATATAATTTGTCTGACAAAAAATTCTGACTGCAGAATATCTGTAAATAGAATTAATTCCTCCAGTGGATTACTTAGAAGAACGCAAAATAATTCTTATTAAAAAGTTTTAAACATATGACCAGCCAAAAAATAATTTTTTGTGCACAGCACCCCTCAAAACTGATTGTGCATTATACAGAAAACAGCAAAACTACTATTTAGGGGCCTGAGAAGAGAATAGTGTCTTCTAGAAGCATTCTGAATATCGAGTGTCCCAAAGCTCTTTTCATTAATTATGGCTGATCATTTAAATCACAATATTCTTACCGATCCTGTGACTTATCAAATATTTCTAGCCATAACAGTCCCCCAAGTGAATTTAGATTTGCTTTTTCTGATTCAATTTGAATGGAGATAATTTTGATACAAAGTAGGTTACTATTTTCAAAAGTGTATTTTTATGGTTACGATTTATTAGGAGCAATAAGGAATTTAAATTTATGGATCAGTTATATCAAGTATTCTAAACCCATGAGAGTCCTGAACACTATACTGCTAATCCCAAGATAAATATTTTAATCCACTTTTCAGCAGAGTCTTTAAATAATGCTTCTTTCAATATGTGTAATTTTATCATCTATTTTTCTCTGAATAGATTTCCATGGATGAATTAGTAAAAAAGCACAACTTAGAAAGAAAATCAATAGTTCTCAACTGAAGACCACTTACAAAATACAATTGGGTAGTAATTGATTTGTAGCGAATTTTGCTATTTAATTCTTATCACATGTAACTGGAGTAAAAGCATACACAAGGGATTATAATTTTTCTGTGTACTAATGATCCCAAGTGTATCACCTCTGCAATGATCATAGTATAACTCCAATAAATAAAATAAAAATTGAAATGAGCTCAGAGCTTGCCAAATGCACCTTTTGATAATGACAGGAGGTTGTGTTTTGGTTGGGATTTACCACTGCCTTTTATTGGAGAGCTGTTCCATAGCAGGGGAAAAAAAGGGGACAATAATGATATAAATTGGGTTCAGCATGTATGTGCGTAGAATAAGATAACGATTTAGTGTTACCTCAGAAACAAATGGGTCCTATATTGCATGAGTTCATGATAGCCATTTCTCCACAAAAGAAATCCTCTGTGGTAATTCTAGAGGGAACTGGATCACATTAAACCAATATTTGAAATCTAAAAAAAACTAAAAACAACAAAAAGCAAAACCAAAACAAAACAAAAAACCAAAAACACACCACCACTAGAAAAAGTTTTATTTGCAGTTGTTTCTTGTAATGTTCACAACAAAACCACAACACCTGACAAATGGCTTGCTATTAGAATGAGTTAGATACAAACTTAAGGTCACTGTTTTTAAAAAAAAAAGTTTCTTCTCCTACCTATGTTGCTGTAGTATAAAACACAGTCCGAGACCCATCCATTAAGCACAGTATTACATTATATTATAATCTGTTGACCTAACACGTGCACCTCTTTAATTTATACTTTGTGGCTCAAAAGGTGCAGCATATCATCAAGGTCACTTAGAAAGGCTTTAACTCAGGGTGGTTTTTACAACAAATTAAAAACTGTAGTGGTATAACAAACACAACTCCTGTAAATCCTGAAGGAGGCCATACTTCTGCATGTTTCAGTACACACTGTTCTTCCCTATATACAGTATTAGCAAACACTGTACGTTAGCAACACATTGTTTCTGAAATCAAGCATTTAAAAATAGCAGACACCACAAGTAATTTGGATTCAGTTATTTCGTGTATAAGCATTATAATCGTGCTTTTAATTATCTAAGCACATACTGTTTTTCTAAGAATTCCTGACCCCATGTTTAGCATGATTGATATTCATTGAGAAAAGTGGGTATTCCACATTTGTTTTCATCCTTATAGTTCCATGTTAGGATGGTAGGCTAGCTAGACCTCACTAATTTATTTTCACCATCAACTTTTTAGTTGTTTCCATCACTCTAGATTCTAAGTTCTTTACATCTTCACTCAATGTCTTGATGAAAAGAGAGTTGGTACTGCCATTTTATACTTAGTAAAACAAGAGGAACAGAGGAACTCAGTTTAACATTTTTTCACTCATTTTAGATGTCTGATGTGAAACGCACAATGCCTTTCAGAGGCTGCAGCATGGGATCTCATGCTACATGTTCAGAACTCCTCACGTAGGTCATTTATAAGTAAGAGTATATGTCATTCCTTCAAAATATCATGACCTATAGCTCAAGCTCAGCAACTAATCAAGTCGTACTACCTTTGCTCCACCCCTTTCTATTTAAGTCTTACCACTCCTCTGTATCCAACCCAGTCAGTCTCCTTCCCATCAGTAAGAAACTGGAAAGCATAGAAGGCAGTCAGCTATTGGGTGTATAAGTGACTAAATTACAACCCTTAAGAAGTTACAACTCATCAACTGATTGTCACTTCCCTAACTGGTCACCCTTCCATTTGCAGTGGTTGGAGCACAAACACAGAATGAACTGAAGTGCTTCAGCTAGTGAATGGTAACTCATCAAGCCAAAGAAACTCCATCATCTGTTGTCATCCCTACATCACCTAAAGTGACTGTTCTTAGCACCTCAACAGCCAGAAGAAGTGAGGACCCAGCTGCTGCAATTTGCAGCATTTTCACACACTTGAAGCCTGGTACTGACCAATGTGATCTGTACAGATTAAGTCTTTGAGAAATTTACCTCCAATTCCTTCAACTGCTTTCAAACTGTGGATCTTTTTGCTTTTAGCACAATTAGCTTTAGAAGGTCTTTCAGTTGAGCAGCAAAAGATGTGTTTGATATCATGAACCATTCTGCCAGATGGTGTTCAAAAGCATGGAAATGCATAGATTCAGCCAGAAAAGGCTGCAGTTTTTAAAACAGGAGAACATTTTCCCTTTAATTCCTTCTTTCAGAAAGAATTATTTTTGCTGAAATAATTGTTAAAAGAATTATCATGTGAACCACAGAGAGAATCCTAAGTTAAATTAGCAAACAGGATATTAACATGAAAATACTAGGTGATTTCAACTCTAGCCATAACCATCATTCTCAGCAATGAGAAGGGAAAGGCATAAGAAGGGCAGTATTTCATGGTAATATTCTAGTGATGTCACATGATATTTCACCAGAATTTCAAAAACAATTAGAAAACGGGTTCAGGTATGAAGGGGTTTGTTGCAGACAAGAGAGGAAGAAAATCTTTCAAAATGGTCTGGGATTTTTGCTTCCTCTGGCTCATTTAGTGCTAATCTCTCCCAACAACTGCCGTATTTGATAGTTAACCACAGAGAATTTTCTCCTGGAAAACATTGTTACTTACTTCAGGCAATGTTACTACCCAAACAGTTATGCAAAGAGCTCCTAATAAGCTGTGAATAGACAGAGAACCCTATTGTATGGACCAAGTGATTTTTAATAGTGAATTACTGTACACTGGAAACTTTTCTAATATTGCATGAGTCCTTTCAAGCAATTATACTGAAAATGTTGAAAAGACACAAATGTTTTGGTCAGCATTAGTGTTAGTGGTTTTCTCTGATGTAGTGTTTATGACAGTAGCACAGGTTCAGTTTGCCTGGAGGCAGTTCTGACTTAAATGCCACCCCTGGATATTTGTTCATATTTTCCAAAATGAAGAATATAGTTATGGTAAATTAAAAATTTTTATCATTTTCACACAGAGTCTTTTTTGTATATATGAAGGTCCAACATTTTTCTCTCTTTCAAACATATAATACTACCAATCTCTCTAGGAGGAGTGACATTTTCTCTATTGAGAGGCAGCTTGTATTTTCACATAACTTGAGCATAGGACCCATGTAACCCATGCAGCAAGTATAACAGTCAAAGTTATGAAACCTAAAGTAACATTCACTTCAATGCCAAGAGTCTATTCATGATTTCACCATGAGTTTCACACAAATTCCAAGATAATGAAGTTTCTTATAAGGAAGCATACAGACTGTTCAAAGAAGTTGCATTTTCACACCCCCAAATGATAGAAAGAACTGAGTTTTGTAAATGGAATCCTGTAAATAGGTAACGACTGATAAAAAAAAAAAGCAGCAGTGTGCATTTATCTTTGCATCAAAGTACTATTATACGCATAGATCTTAAAATAAAGACAGAGATGTTGCTACGCAGTTGATGAGAGTGAATCCCACATAATTCCTCTCTCCGGCAATGTTTCACCATGATAAAGGCACTGTACATTTCTAGAAAAGGGAAAGTGTAAAACACACTTGCATCATCTGAATTCAGGAACCTCTCTCTCAATGTAGCTACAATTAAGGATGTTACAAGGCGCTCCCTGCATCAGTTTAATGACCCACTTAGCCTGTGCTAAAATTCCTTATTCTATGAGGCGAAGGACTGAAAAAAAGACATAACAGTTTTTCAGTCACACAGAAATATGCTTTCACAAGCAGTGGTAGAGGGGTTGGGAGGAAAGTGAAGGGAAGGGACAAGATGGCGGTATTAGAAGAATGACTATCAAACTCAGTCCATTTTCTGGAAATATACTCCTTTACTGTAATAAAGTACTCTTTTCAATGTGTATAATTTGAAGCATATTGCCTAGTGTGCGAGTATATGCACGAGAGAGAAAGATGACTTTTTAGGAGGTAGTTTGGGCTTCTTACCCAGGAACTTATTAGAGTCAGTGCATTTGCTCCATTTAGTTCAGTGAGCTACATTCTGAAGGCAAAAAGCATCTCTTCAGATAACCACAGGCAAGGGTGATTTTTATAATATCAAAGGGAGGGGTGACCTCTCCAGAAACAGCCTCCTTTAAGTCTTAAAGCAGGCTAAGCAAGAGGTTGCCTGAACCACAGAAAACCTGCTCCAGCATATCACTGTGAAGCTATAACCCATTTCACTGGTGCTTAAAGTTCAAGCTGAGTTTTCTGAATTGCAGATAAGTTCCTGTGTAAAGGATATTCCATGTATGTTTCCAGTCAGGTTGGTAATGTTGTTATTACAGCACTGTCTGCAATAACTCAGCTGTCAAATTCACTTCAGGGTGAAATTCAGTCTACACGGTCTCAGCTGGCCAGCAATTTCTTTTTTTCATATACAGTATGTTTAAAATTTATTCAGACTGTTATGAGTCATGAGGTGGCAAGTGAAAAAAAAGGGGGGTGTTCTTTTTTAATTTAAAAAGAAAAAAGGTGTTAGGAAATTTAAAAGGGGGTGTTATCAGTTTTGTCTCCCACTTACTTGCACCATCGGATATTACATTAAAAGAATAACTTTGTGACATTATGTATTTCACTTGTTCATTATATTTTCAGCATTGATTTTAGGGCCAAACCTCTTCTCATGAAACATTTGACTGTATTACTTGTTTTATTCGGCTAGTTTCTCCCTTAACACAGTATTACCAAAGCCCACATTCTCATTTATCCACAAGTTATGATCTCTGTACATCCTAATAAATACATTGACAGTAGATTGAGACCAAGCAAAAAAAAATGGTTTTGTAACTTTGAGTCCATACAAACATTCTTTCAGTCTGTAGCTACCAAATTTCAATTGAATTTCAATGCATGAGCACAAATACAGTGGAGTCTGGAAGCCTAGTTGTTGTTACGTTCTTGTTTTACACTGAAATTCCTTAGCAAGTGTCTACCATGCAGAACTTGGTGAATTAACAGCAATACTTTGTTCAAGAGAGTTTCATCAAATTCTTCCTTTGCTTGAAGAATATGCAACTCTAATATATATCAACAAAACAACACAAAAATTCAGAGACTTCAAACAGGATTCAATATCAGTATTTAGTTCTTATGCAACTTATTTCATGTTAAGATTATCATGAGCTTTATAGAGCACAGTTGATAGCTGCATTGACAGAGAGACCTATACAGTGCCTACTGTAGCAAACATGAGGCTAGAACTTTGCTACATTAGAGACAAGACAGGAGAATAATTTTACTTAAATAACATTTCACTCATGAAATCTCATGTAGTTAGAATTAGNTAATAGCTAAATCTTATAAACTAAAGGTTAGAAAATAGTCACTGACTGCCCTATGTGTTAATATAAACATGGTTGCCCCAAAAGGAAGTGACTCAAAGGTAAAAAATTAGCAAAATGAAGGAGCAAACCATATCTTACAGAGAACTTAGTTCAAATTAAAAATATTTCAAATGCATAACACAAGATGTGGGACTTCTTGTTCAAGCCAGAGCATTTGCAGGAAAAGATTCAATTTTGGTGCCAGTGATGGACAACCCATCACATCTTGACACTTTCATCATTGTGATGTTAAATGTGTGCTGTCTTTTCAAAACAAATTTGCTTGGTTCATCAGTTACTACTGAGTATTGTCACAGCTGTATATGCTAGGCAGAAGAGCCCTCAAACGGCTTTTCTTCCCTCTCTATAATAACGTGGAGGAGGTTGAGGCCCACTTGTCATTGTTCTGGAGTAGCACTGCCTTGTCTGGTATAACATTTTGTCATTGCAAGAATGAGATGCCACGTCTTTATATTTGATGTTTATAAGTCTCCCATTAAATCAGTTAAAATAAGAGCAACAAAAGAGTAACAATCAGGTGAACAGCTGATGAGAACATGTTATTGTCCATGACATTACTGGAATGGCAAGCCAGTTTATGGAAGCAAATTCATCGTATTTTACTGTACAGAAATACAGCTGCAAGAATTTTTATAATCTGATGAGATGAAATATCAAATGTTAGTGGATTATAACTGTCCTCACAGCTCCTGCCAGACTTTTATAGCAGCTGGCAGTCCTACATAAGTTTGCCGTGCTGCATTAGTCACCTTTAAAATATTTAAAATTTCCCTTTAATATTCAGTGCAGGAATTTTATGGCAGTGGTAATTACCTGTAAGTCACACATGCCAACATTTGATTACTATGTTGCTTTACAGTTGTGCTGCTTAGAAACCCCTCAGTATGACAAAAGGTAAGTTTGCTCCTGGGACAGAACTGTCCCGTCAGAAACTAACTATATTCTGCACCAAGTACAATTCACAGACAATGCCAGAAAGCTTGTGAGAGGTCTCAAAGAAGATTAACTACATAAGAAGGATAATCGAAGTTAAAAAAAAAAAAAAAAGAAAAAAAAAAAAGAAAGAAAAAAAAAATCCACCCATGGCCTTTTCCATACAGCCAAAGAGAAAAACAACAATCCAATATATCGGGTAACTGGCACTGTAATAGAAAAGCAAAAAACCCGTATTTCAAAAGACAACCATTTTTATTTATTTAAAGTCAAGAGCTTCCCAGTCCTTAAATTAAACCTGGCCTGTCCGTGCAAATTGACAGAAGATCTGAGATCTTTTGAAAAACCAGTTGGAGAAGAAGAGGGGAAAAAAAAAAAAAAAAAAAGATAGATGCATATACATTAGATGGGGGATTTCAGTCTAAATGGCAATTCGATGCCCTTTTTACACTTACACAGCTTCAGGAGATATATAACCATACTGATTATTATAATAAGTAGTATAATAAATTGAGATCACTTTTGTCTAAAATGACTAATGAACAAACCTTTACTGCCTTCTCCATTTAATTTTTGTTTCATATAGATGTATATTTTATAACTGGATGTTGCTTGAGTCTGTTTAAATCATTTAGAAATTGCCAGGAACATCATCAAGACAAGATTTTTCACTACACCAGTGGAAAAAGATACTGACAGTAAATCAAGAAGTCCACCAGAGATTTTAAACCGCTGCCTGTAGATTAAAATAGTTAGACCCCCTCTTTGGCACTATGCAAGTTGAAGGAGAGTAATGAGTGTTGAAAAAAAATAAAACAAAACAATAGCAGTATTGAACAGATATTAAAATATTATTGAATTTCTGTCTTTGGATTAAGCTTTTATAAATGCTGACATAATGTCGTTGGACAAGTAGGCTCTTGTCCAAGTGTCCATTGGAGCCTTCCTACTGACTGCACACAATTTCTGAACAGATACACAGTAGAAATAAAACTATTCATGCATATGCCTGAAAATTCAGCATTATTTTATATTTCAGCCACTTGTATATACACTTTCATTAATATTTCCAGGAAGTTATATAAATCAATAGTAACTTTATAAGTATTTGTTAACAGGCACGCAAGCATAGCTAACCAGTTTTCAGAAGCACTCTTCTTACACTGCTAGAGAGGGAAAACAACACACTCTGTGTTCTTGGTTGACCTATCAAACACTTCANTTGACTATGAATTAAGTTTTCAAATACTTGATAGGTTATTTGAAATACAGCGTGTGCTTAAGATTTTTCATAATCTTTATAATTGATTGCTTCTGATTTTGTCTTTTCATTCTTTTATGTACATGTCCTTCTATGAACGTATTTTTAAAGTACAAAAATGCACTTGACAATGTCACTTTAGAACAGTATTTTGTGTCTTATCTCACTATCTGTAATCACTCAGGAATATTAAAGCTGTGTCTTGTGCTGCTCAGGAAAATGAACTACTGTGCATGGACAGAAAACTGGTGTAACAAGAGCTCCAAAGTACATAGGAGGTTACACAGTCTGTCATCTTCCGTTCTGAGGTTAATGTCAGTGAGCAAGAAACTTACAATAGCTGTACTTTCAGATCTGACACAAAATGTCATGAGATAGATGAGGTAATCATAAAGTGCAGTTACCAAGACTAGACTAGTTTGAGTATGGCAGAATGTAAGAATTCAATGCATCTCCCAATGCATCTCCCAATGTTACTTCTGAAGTACGAGCTCCTCGTAAAGCCAGCAGGTGATCAGTTCGTAAAGTGAAAGGTGGCCTGCAATATATACATTTAACAACATTTGTTTTTTCTTCAATGCATGGGGAGTATTGAAGAAGAATGTTACCAGTGGGGTAAAAAAGGAAAAAATAGAATGGCTTGCCTTTCCTTAATTTCTTTGATAACTGAGATACAGCCACGATAAGGAAAGACAATAGCTGANTCAGCATTATTTTATATTTCAGCCACTTGTATATACACTTTCATTAATATTTCCAGGAAGTTATATAAATCAATAGTAACTTTATAAGTATTTGTTAACAGGCACGCAAGCATAGCTAACCAGTTTTCAGAAGCACTCTTCTTACACTGCTAGAGAGGGAAAACAACACACTCTGTGTTCTTGGTTGACCTATCAAACACTTCAAAAGCAGATGCAGAGTGTACGATAATCAATAACCTACTTGCCGCAAACAATTCATAAACATTGCCTAACATTCAATGTTCACAAAACTGTTTTAAAACTACAATGGATAGCAAACAAACTCAAAGCTCTAGTAAGAAAAAAGCCCTCTTTCTAAAGAGTAGTACAAATTCCTCAAATATAATAGCAAATGCTTTTGGGTTTGGAGTACCAAGCTCGAAAATAGATCATGGGTTAAATGAATTTCAAAGCACTTTTCATGCTAAAAGGTATGTAAATGTGCAGATTATTCAGGCAATATTTAAATAGGATTATAGAAAGGCATAATCCTTTCTAATACATTATTTCATTCTTTTAACGTCTATGTCTCTTCCATTTTCCAATTAGAGTGAACTATTTTTAGGCAGCTCACAGGAAATATTAACCACTCTCTTCCTNCAAAGTACATAGGAGGTTACACAGTCTGTCATCTTCCGTTCTGAGGTTAATGTCAGTGAGCAAGAAACTTACAATAGCTGTACTTTCAGATCTGACACAAAATGTCATGAGATAGATGAGGTAATCATAAAGTGCAGTTACCAAGACTAGACTAGTTTGAGTATGGCAGAATGTAAGAATTCAATGCATCTCCCAATGCATCTCCCAATGTTACTTCTGAAGTACGAGCTCCTCGTAAAGCCAGCAGGTGATCAGTTCGTAAAGTGAAAGGTGGCCTGCAATATATACATTTAACAACATTTGTTTTTTCTTCAATGCATGGGGAGTATTGAAGAAGAATGTTACCAGTGGGGTAAAAAAGGAAAAAATAGAATGGCTTGCCTTTCCTTAATTTCTTTGATAACTGAGATACAGCCACGATAAGGAAAGACAATAGCTGAAAATATCAATGGAAGAAGTAAATAAAAAATGGAAAGCTATTGAAACACTAGAGCTATCTGACAATTCAATCATATGGTAAAAGAACTCCTTGCCTTAATGTAGAAGGGAAGACAAAAAGGAAACTCAGAACCAAAGTTGTTCATAAGCTAAACAGAAAAAAATGGATTGCATATCTTCTTGTTATATTGAGGTGCTATTTAGCTCCTACGAGTTTCTTCAGCATCGATAGCATCACAAGATTGGACAAAAGTGATCGCTAAATTCTTAAAAGCTCTTTCCCAATGAAGTGCAGTACTTTAACTGATGCAGTACATCACAGGCACAAACAAATTCTGAGTTCTAACAGCACGCTGGGGTATCTTGGATCTCCTGTACCGATGTAACCAAAGAATACATTTTCAAACTACATGCACACAGGCAGAGCTTATGCTTATTAATAACTTATAATGCAGTACAACAATTGAAGTTTGTCTCTCCTGGACCAGGGTTTACTTTTGCTAAAATAAACCCTGGGTTTTGGTTTTATTTTTGCCAAAATGGCACGTCCCACCAAATATAGAAGAAAGCAGCAAGTATGTTTTTCTTTCCTTTTTTTTTTTTTTTTCCCTTTGAGTGGGAAGTTTAATTATTTGTAGAAGTCTCATCCAGTGGCTGTAGCAGTCGAAAGGAAGGTCTGTTTTCTCTTGGTTATCACCTAAGTAATCTTTCATACTCAATGAAAGGGTCAGCTGGAAAACATAATCCCTCAAAAAAAAAAAAATGTACTAATCTTTAGTCCTTCCCTGGAAGAATGTGTATATAAAGCAGGAACATTGTCAGCAAACTATTGTCTTCCTGAAGTTTCAACTTAGTATCTCCAGCCCAACAAAAATGTAGACCTAAAAGATGGGATATGACACTAACATTTTTGGAAACTACCAATCTCTGATAGTTCTATTTCATCTTAGGTATTTGTGTTCAATGCCCTTGAACAAAATTATGATACTTATTTCTAATAGTATTTATCTTATTTTTGTTTGGAGTAATTTCTCAAAAGACAAGAAATTTATGATGAGTAAGGAATTATTCATAGGACTAAACAGAAGGCCACATTTGCTTTAGATGTCTATGTTCTAAGCACTGGAGGAAAATGGTAATGTTAGGCATACACTTGCATAAGAGACTGCTGCAAAAGAACACTTGAATTGGATGCAGTCAAACAACACATGAGAAAGTTCTTATATAATGTTTTTATTGACATAATATTTACAAATACTATTTCAAAAAAGCATGTCTGGAATACATTATTAGAGAAGTGAAACATTCAGGTTAAGAAGAAACAAAGTTAGCAGGATCATTGTATATAATCCCTATTCACTCATCCATTTCATTAATTTAATTATATAGTGCTTCTCCAGATAAGGAGTACTTTGGTTTTATATGGTCAAGGTCACCTGAATTCCACAGAATGTGAGCAAAAACACTTCTGGAAATGACTGGGTGGCTGCACTGCAACCAATCACTTCAGATGTTTTAAACAGATCATCTTCATCACCGTATTAGTTGGGTCCTGCTAATGTCATCTGGCAGAAGAAATTATGTTTCAGCAAGAATTGAATGTTTTGATTTGAACATACTTATAAGAGTCCATTTGGGCATTTTAAAACACTATTAGCTGTAGAATCTTCCTAAGGCCTACTGGTTCCAAAACATTACTTTCCTTCTGACAGTTGACTCTTTGTATGAAATGATTGATTTTTAATGGAAATATTTGAATTGTAAATATTGAAAATCAACTACTGTTCATGCATTGCAACTTTTCATATATTTTAATACGCATATGAGTATTAACACCATGAAGGCTCCATATTCGTAAAGCTGATCTTGGCAGATAATAATAATTGTTGAATATAATTGATAATACTACTTATTGAAAGTGACCAAGCATTTAATAGTTTCTCTCTCTTTCACTTGTTTTAATTCTAGAGAAACATGATGATTTTAAATGTGCAGTATGGTAAGTTCAAGATTAATAATTCAATTATCATTAAGCACAGATTGAAACAATAGTGTTGCCTCGCCCGTCAGTGTCAAGAGTTTTAGTGAAACATTTAATGATGTCAGTATTCTTCACACGCATGAATTGTCTGGATTGACAATACCACGCAATGGCTTCAAAACTAACATTTTGCAACAGCTACAAAGGAGCTCTGAGTCAGAGGGGTTTACAGTTTATTTTAGGGGGGAGGGGGGTTCCAATCCATAACTGCAGACGTTTGCTCAGTGTAAAGAATGGGTCAAATTCCCAACATAGGGATGAACACTCCCAGGGGAAGGATGTTGCTTCACTGACATACAACAGAGACAATGACTTGGTCTGAACACCACCTCCCAGCAAAGGAAGTATGACTGACAAGAGGCAGTACTACCAAGGCTCACCTGCCTGCTGAGCCTTTGCCATGGGGTAATAATCAAATGCACACATTTGCCTCACAGTAAAATGAATTAAATGATCTCCCTGTTTTCTCCGATTAGACCAGTGTAAAGCAGCGGACAAGAGCCATCTCTTAATTTCATTATGGTCAAATTTCAGTAAGGATTTAATTTTCATTTTAAAAGGGACCATTCCAGACTAAGGATCATCTGAGCTTCCTGAGGAGTTTCCTCAGATAAAGACAGAAAGATGAAATTGCTTATCTTTCAGTCCTCAGTGAACCCTGGCTCTCAGACAGGTGGTATTAACAGAGCTTAGGTGGACTTTACTCTTCAGCTTTTGATCTTGCCAGTTTCTTTTTTACTGGCATAAATGATCAGACAGCACGCACAAACATTGCCAGTTGCATATCTCTTGAAAATATGGAAGTGAAAAACCTGGGCTCCTGCCTGTTGCTTTTCATCTGAATCTATTCTTTATGTTTTCCTCAGATTCATAAATGTGAAAATACGTCTTGAGCTGTACATATGATGTCTCATTCATATTCACCATTTTCATAGCAGAAACTTTGGAAACATTTATTCTCAATTAAGGGATTTTTAAAAAACTCCACTTTTTATTTTTAAACTAACCACTACTTCCCTCCTTAATCTGTTTGGATAAATTGTTTTGGAAGAAATGCAGAATCACAGACCAATTTTCGAAACACTACTGAATATATGCAAGATTAATTTAATGACTCAGAAACATAACCTCTCAACTCTACCTTATACTTATTCATAAAGCCCATCTTGACAGATAATAATAATTAAGAATATAATTGATAATAACACATCAAAGGTGACCAAGCATTTAATAACATCTCCTTAATTCTGTATAAACAGGATATGTATCACAGATCATAAATGTTCAATATGATAAGCTCAAATTTTATAATTCAATTAGCATTAAATATTATTTATGTCAAAACAATCTTTCAGGTGAATGGCAACTAAGTATTACCTAATTCTGCATCAGGAGGACAAGATGCATTGACCTATTATGGAAAAATAAATATCAATAAAGCAGCAGGTTTCCAGTAAACAAATACATTTATCAGGATAAACTACCCATTTCTTTGCACAGTTAGTGTTGGCATGCATCTTATGCTTTGTTATAGACTTCTGTTCAAATTAAACTGCAGAAAGAGAAATGTGATGAGGCATAGAGCATATACAGATTATATAAGGACACAAGGATCAAAAAAAATGAAAACTTATGATGATGAACGCAACCTAACATGTGGATCAAAAAATACAATGAAGTAATCAGGATTGAACCTTGACTCCTATCCCCTTTCCTGTCAACCTTATGGAGCTTTGAAAGAACATCCAGCTCTCTGTGTCTGCAGTGCCCAGGAGACCTGGAGAGAAATTTCTACTTCATCTTTACCTGTTTTGGTGGTCCTACGGACAGGCAAGTCATTACATCCATCAAAAGTTTGAGGGACTGGTTTTTTGTAAAACAATATAATGGTTTCAAGAAAACTGCTTAATCTCAGTTGAGTGGTACTGATGATGTATTGTGAAGCTAAATTCTTCCTCTGTGAGGCTATATACCCATTCTTTAGACACTAGACTGAAAGATTTCTTTCACCTTTGAGCAGAGCCAACATCTGCCACCTGTGTCCCCTGACAGACTGCCATTTGTTTCAAATTTCAGAAGAGGAGAAAAATGCACACTTTCTTATAATGTTTCAGAGCAGTATTCATAATCCCCCCACACACTGCTATGTAATATTTCTTCTTTGTAAAACCTACACTTTTTTTTTTTTTAAAACCACAAGGCTGTGTTTTTGTTCACGTTGGCCAGATTTTGTAGTTTTGGGAAAACAGCTAGCTAACTGCAGCTCATCCTGGAACTCCTACAGACAGGGGAAAGAGGGAAATGGACATGTCATGAGGCAGAGCAACAGAGCACACCCTAGGCAGAGATGACTCAATAGAAGTAGTACAGATAATTTCACTGTCATTACTGATCATATATAGGTAACAACCACACTGTTAGGATGGTGCAAAACAGAAAGACTCCATACCGCATAGGAGGTTATAAGGAACAAACAGGAATAAATAGGCCTGCCAGTACGTTTATGACAAGTCTTGGAGGTTTTTCTCCTCTCCCTCCCCAGAGAAAGCAGCTGAACTCCAGAACTGTAGCCCTTTCATAGGCAGTACTTCTGAGCTACTACATCCACTACTCTAATAGCTACAGCTTGGTGCAGGGAAGTTAAGACCAACAACTTTACTCAAAAACTTACTGGCAACCACAGCAGAACCCGAGCACCAGTGTAATGAGATCTCACTGCAGAATGACATACTGAGTGAGTTGTGACACTCTGTATTAGTTTCCATTTCTAAATGATCTCAGGCTGTAGCCACATGCAAAACAGATTAGAGCAATCTTGTTTCAAGTGAGAAAAATGTGGCTAAATGTGTTGTACTGCAAAGATTTTATACTTCTCATCAGGCTCTGGTGAAAGAGTGAACTCCTGGCCAAGACTGTGGGCTGCGCATCTGGATGCCGCTTAAGATGAAGCAATTACTTATCCTACAATAGCTCTGATGCTTCAAGATGATGTACTCCATGTGTATTCTATTGTATGAGTCTGTGAGGCACATGTACACAACACATGTTTTCCTAGCAGTACCAGCATTCAGCATTACTATGCTTGTACATTCTGGTCCTTATGTTTCTGTACGAGAGGACATAAAAGCTAGGCTAACCATGCCCAATTATCCTTGCAATGCTAACCCTATACTACTGAGAACTCTAAAGAATCTGGACAGAAACCAGACGAGAAAAACTTCAGTGACAGCAACAGTAGTAAATAATTCTGTTTTGTGAAAAAAAAGCTCAACTGTTTTAGATGGAAATTTCTGCTTTCTAGAACTTAATATAGCTGCCCAGTGGGTGCCAGTGCCTAGAATGTAAATCTAGTGAAGTGTTCCTTGCAATTGCTTGGTAGCTCTCATTGACTGGTATGTGTCTGTAGCACACAAAGACAGTCTCCCTCAGCCAACTATACTCTGACATTTGGAGGGGGAAAAAACCCAGACTTACCAGCCAAGCAACTGGAGATACACTGTGTAATCTAGTTCAAGAACATTTATGTTGAAGTAATTTAACTTTCAACTATAGTACCCAAAACAGCAAAAGAAAGCCTGAAAAGTTTATTTTCCTGTTGATGTAGTAGAACAAAACTCAGAAGTTGTCAAAATACTCTGTTCTGGAATCTGGATGAGAAGGTTTAGCAAGTTAGGACAGATTAGTTTCAAATGTTAAGCGAAGTGAAGCAATTCAGTTAGGATCCTGACAAGAAGGCAAGTGTGAAAAAAGTCTCGAAGTCTGATATTGAGCACAAACTGTATCATAAGACAAAATGGTTGATGCTCAGCACAGTGAGTGGTAGTAACCACCCACTCTAGACTCTCTTTGGCCTTTGCAGTCAATATAAAAAAAAAAAAAAAAACAAATTCTTACTGACTTTTTTGGGCCACTTTCTGCTTCATATAAGAATTTACTGAAGTGGTAGGAATCAGTCAGTTTTCGTTTTATTTTCACAAACCTCCCCATAAAACAGAGGTTAGTATGCCTTTCTGATATGGTGAAAGATGTAGTCCATCTTAAACCTTGCAAACGAAAAGAAATAGTCTGTTAAAACTAGTTTTCCAGCCCCAGCAGGTGTTAAAAATTTTTTCACTCCGCTCTACTGCTGCAATGTTAGGGTCTGAGGAGGGCAGCAGAATAGCTACAAAGATGAAGTTTCCCAGAGGTGTCTATATTAGTAGAGCTTTATTTTGCTCAGTACATATTCTTTTGATTTCAATAGGTATTTTGGTATCTTAGCACCCAGTCTAAACTCAAGGATGGTAGCTTGTTTTCCTGACCTTCACATGGCCCAAACTTAGCCTTTTAATCTGCTGACCAACTGAAGCTGGAAATAGCAGAACAGAAGGTCACAACTTCCTTGCAGTGCAGGATCCTCAGTGTAGGATAGATCACATCTTTCCTCTGCTATACAGCTACAGTGAGGATTACCGGGGAGGCTTGCACGCTCAGAGGAGGTTGTTGTTGGCAGAGCAATCTGTGCTATACTAATCATCCAATTTGAGCAATTCTAGTCATAAAAAACAAGAGATTCAGAGGAATGAAGCTGTAAGCCATTTCCCACTTTGTTCTTGCTGCAGTTACTCAAGAAGCCAAATAATTGCTCATCTTCCCATTTTTTAAAGTCAGCACTATAAGTCCAGCAGCCACGTACAGGTTATCTGCAAATGGCAAAGCAAAGGGCTTCCACTTAATCTCAAAACCTGTGGGATTCCCATACAAGTTGTGTGGAATTGCACAATGCAACCCTCCTCCTTCCAGGTTACAGTGCCTCTGCCTGGAAGGTCAAGAGAGGAAACTTCTTGAGGTCACTCCCAAACCTGATCTCCTGCAAGGGAGAATGTACAGCTATCAGCTGAGCCTGTGCGCTGACCAAGAAACTGCAGATGTCTTCATTTCTTTTCTTTTTAGATAAAGGAACTTCTCTCCCTCTTAAGCTTTTTAGTGGGGGTGGAAGCAACCAACATCTTTTTAGCTGCCTTTTTCTTCTGTGTTCACTGTCCTTTGTAATCTACTTTGACTCACTGACAATACATGACTTTCTGTACTCTCACTCTGTCTTTTAATCATCAAAAAAAAAGAAAAAACACACCACCCAAAGCCCCCCTGACTGTCCAACCCTCATGATTACAAATTATCTCCTTTATCTAGTGGTCTGGGGAGGAGGAGGAGGAACAGCAAGCCTTTTTCTTTGATTGGCTCCTGCCCCAGTAATATGACTTCATTTGCTCCCAGTTCCCTTTTGTGCTGCATCTTCATTGACTATAATTTTCAGGTATGTCTCGTGGGCAGCCAGGCACACATGCAACAGTGATGGCATTCCCTTCATGTGCATTTTAAAGCAGCTATTGAGTACGTATTCTTTATTTGGTCACATGCATGTTTCCATGATTGATATGTCTGCATTTCTGATTCTGTTCTGAACGTTTTGGTTCTTAAATCTGATGAGACCAGATTTACCAATGTGATAGTGTGTTTTTTTTTCTTTTTTAAAAGGGCTAAAATAACAAATATTATAAATTGCATGCTTTTTAAATGTGGGGTTTAAGTGTTCATACTGTTACAATGGCTGTGTTATCTGTGGATTATATTAATGTGCTTTATTTGTGTATACCTCTGAAAAACACTCAGACACTGCAATTACTGTAGAACAAGCAGTATAGTTGATCAAGGGCTTTTGTCCAGGCTTTTCAATGACATCCACACTGTGAGTTGCTGTGACTGCCTACAGATCAGTGAATACGCTGCAAGATTTTGCTTGGTTGATATATAAAGCTGTAAGTCACATAAGACATGGGAGAAGGCACAACTGCCCTGTTTGTCATCCCACCGGGATTTGTCAGGCATGTACTTGCTGAATGCAAGTAGGTGACTGTATCTTGGTATACAACCCGTATCTGAAACTTCTCCCTGTACCATTTATCTTCCAAGAAAGGTTCAAGGCATTTGCTAACCTCAAGCACTCAAATACATAAGTAAGCCATAAAGCTAATTGCAAGGTTTCTTTATAAAAATGCTGGCTAAATTTGCCTTCTGTTTTTGCAGCCCTCACAATTCAGGTTTTCCAGCTTTTCTCTACAGGCACAAATCCCAGTAAATTAATCAAAACCCCTTAAATTCTCATACCCATACATCTCAGGGAGTTGGTTTTTTTACTAAAAATGCAGAAGTTGCAGTAAACCAGGCTGTGATTCACTCTCTAAATACAGGCTGGTGTCTCTGTCTTTACATTGTGTTCATCATTGCAATATCAAGGAGGATACTATGTTGTTTCTAAGAGGGGAGTAAAGTTTTTAATTTCATTTGTAACCTGCCATTTGGCAACTCAATGGGCTTTTTGGCCACAGTGAAATAAGTTCTACCTTAACAACAATAACAATTTAAGAACTGCTGCTTACAAAGCTCTCATTTTGGAAAGAAGGAATATCTTTGGGTGTAGTGTCTTCCAGCTTCTTCATAAACCTGACATGTGACTGATCAGCCACTGACTTCTGAAGCTGAACTGTACTATACCAAAGTCCAGATTCATTATCTATGAAATGGGTATAATGACATTCACTACTCTAGCAGATTAGTTTTTGAGGTGACAAATGCCACACAACCACCTATGGTAAATCATTACAGATGCACACATTGCATGGACACCTGCTTTTAAAAATGCTTCTTTGTAATCTGGCAATAGTAACAAAATCCTGGTCATACTGCTATAAGGCTCCTCCTGATGTACAATGTATAGCTAAGAGACACAAGACATTTTGTTGAGTGCACTCTTTATGTGAAATTACAGAAGAGGCAGTGTTAACATGAAGATCTATTTATCTTATCTTAGTTATGAACATGCCCTAATGATATAGCTGTCGCTTCTGTGCACTGGTGCTCTCTAATCAACGAAATGAAAGGAATACTGTGGGACACACTTCTCCTGTGCCAGAATATAACTTATACTAAGAGCATTTTTCCCAACCAACGCCAGAGAGGAAGGATGTAACTCTCATCATCTTTCTTTGGAAGCAAAATTAAATTATCAATCTGTAATTTAGTTAGTGATATCTCTGCTAAAACATTCCCTCATGGCTTCCACTAAATATACCACTAAAATCTCCATTCTCTCTGGGCTACCAAGTGCTCTCTCTGCATGAAGACGTTTGTTCAACTTTGAACTGTGCTCACTGGCTGCTGGGAAAGCAGCTTTCTGCTCCAAAAAGAGTTTTCACATATCACTGCATGACATAAAAGCGCAAATTGGTCACGCTGTGTCATCCTATTAGGAACCAAAAACTATAACACAAATACAGCTGTAATCATAGCAGGAGAAAGAAAAAAGGAAATCCTCTGTTAAACCATTTTACCTCTGGGGACAACTTTACCAGTTTTGCCACAAAACAACAGCAATGTCCTGGGTTATGTTTCAAGAGAAACAGTCTCAAAGTAGTACTCAAAGACAGGACGGGACAGGCAGCTGCATAACAATTTCTATCTGTAGGAGAGTTCCTGCACGCACTTATTCTTTTCGCTGGAGAAGTAAGTGGTACCCGTTTGGATCAGGAAGAGGAAGATGCTCCTGAATGCCCGCACAAAGAAGTAATCTAAACATGGTGCCAACAGGGATATAGTGTAAATTACTGGGGAATCAGAAGGGCAAGATTGGAACTCAAACAAAGTCAAAATCAATGAGACTGAGAGTTCACAGAGGGAAACAAAGATGAAAGACAGAAGAAAACATTTGTACAGATACCTGCAAGGTGAGTGATCCCTGCTCATGCTTATAAAAAAACCAGTCCACCTCTTGGTCAAAAACATCAGTTCTGCATCTCCATTACTTCACCCCATTGGTACAACTTAGCCATACGTGGAAAAGAAAGAGAAATTCTACTACAGCACAAAGAAACTGGTCTGATTTCCAGGTTCAAATTATTTCAGAAAAATTCCTCTTCATACATTGTTGAGGCAGGTATGTCAAAAAGGAAAAATAACCTCAGTTCCTATTTTCATATATGCAAGATACATTTGCAGTAACAAGCCAGAGTTTAATCCATGCGTTCAAGGCTCCCTTGGGCAGCATGACATGGAAGTGATGGAGTGCAGGGTGCTAACTCCAGTTTGCTTTCCCCTTTCATCTCTCTTGACATGAAAGTGATCTGACTCAGTTTCAACTTCTTGCAACTCTGTAGCTCCTGCTGCTCCTGTCCTTCCTGAGCAGCAAAAACTGACCACGCTCTGGAAGATATTCAATCACTATGACCAACTCAAGAAACCACTGTCTCCACAGTGTACAGAAAAGATGGGAACAGCTGACCATGGAGTCCTATGGGTATTTACTAATTCTTGACTTTGGACTTTTCAGTAAACAAATCACTTCTTTCCTGGCACTATGACAGCAAACTATTAGCATACACCCAGATACCAATTTACTATCCAGAAGAGCAAGAGCTAAATAAACTGAATCTCTCCCTTGTCAATGAAGTCCCTCCACTTTGTAAGAAAAGCACTTGCACTGGTAAAGACAGACATGCTACTGACAATGCAGAAAGTTTCTAGATGCTGTGCAGGAACACAGCACAGATGTTCCTTCTCTTGCTCCAAATTCTTGAGCTCTGCTCAAGACTGCAGCAGATCAAGAGACAATCTGGAATCTAAAAACACAGTCATAAATCTTCCAGGACAGAGCTGGCTCCAGGCTTCTCTGCACAACAGACTACGAGTGAGATCAGACTACTGTGGCCAGGAAAAGGAAGGGATGGAAATGGGATGGAGAGTCTCTTTCCTGTTATTTTTGGAGAAGTGGGTGCAGCGAGGAGCAGAGTGAGAAGGGAAGGCAGCCCCTCCTGCCCCCCCTCACAGCCGTCTCTCCTGCAGCAGTAATTAGCCCAGCTCTAGCACAGAGAGAGTGGGCGATGGGCTACAGCTGTTTGGGCATATCCTGCCTGGTGTCCTAGACAGTCACTTTGACTTGCCTTCAGCAGGTCTTGTCCCAGGAAATGCTTGAAGTAATTAGTTTTTCTGTCCACCCCCAAGAGGGAAAAGACTGCTCCCAAGGGGAGAAGCCTCATATTACTTTGCCAAGTTCCAAGGAAATAGAGAAGGCAAAATGGGAACCTTCAGCCTCACATACTGGTAAAGAATTACTCTAATGTTCCTTCATTGTGCATGACCATGGTTTCACAATAGTCATAAGTGGGTGTAAGGCAGAGGAAGCTATTTCTATGCTAGTACTGTCTGAATTGTATGCCTATGATTTCATACTTTTAATCATACACACTACATCAGTTATGCATATGAAGTAGTTAGAATTTTCTGCTCCCTGGTCTGGCACAGGGGAAGTTTAACACTATGTCCAAATCACTGAAAATTGAAGTGATACAGCACAAATTAATGCTCAATACTAATAATATGAAGTTTATGATATTTAGCTCCCAGACCACTGTAAACAGCATTTCCACTATTTAGTGAACATACTTGTGTTTCTCATAATCTTTAATAAACAGGAATGTAATGATCAATTCCATATGCTAATGATTCTTTCCTTGATAAAATTTTTTTAACATCATTTAGAAAGATATGCGTAAAGAACTTATTACACATGCCTATATTTAGTTGAATACCTAACCCACTTCACATTGTATTGAGTTCAAACAAGTTGAATATTCCAAAATATTTATATTGGCATAGAAACTATAAAGTATAGTCCAATTCAAGCTGTTTTCTTATAGTCCAAAACCTACAAACAACCTTGTTTTCTCCAATTCCAAGGTGGTTTTGGTTTTTTAAACACTTTTAAATATGCTACTGAATATGAAAAATCACATTGCTCATATCCCACTCCCTTCAACAGGAAGCTCACAAATATGACATGAGCTGAAAGGGTTTAAGCACTTTAAAACAGTTTAAGCACTTGCTTGAATCTACAGCAGTCACATCAGCACACTCGCCCACTGCCTTTAATAGCCACTCTGACAATGCAGCCACCAAAATTGCTGGGATTAAATAGCATTTATTTTACAGCTGTGGAGTAACAGTGCTGAAGGTCTGCAGCCTTTTCCCAAAGGGCAACAGCTGTTGCCCACTACCGATTGCTAAGCCCAGCTCCATGCCTCTGCCTGCCTGCATTAGGAATCCAGTCATAACTGCACAGATGAAAACACTGTTTTTCTACATACTTGCTACATATTACCTCCTGCACTGCTAGACTGCAAACACATTATGTATATACACATAAACACACACCCATATATATAAATAAAAACACTAGATTCTATGTAGCCACTGTACATACAAGAATTTTGATATTAAGGTTTCTCTTGTCCTACCCAAGGATCACCATGGTGCTAGGCAGATGTAACATTTTCCACTTGGTTGCACAGTTTCACCAAGTCCTCACCTTTTTTGTTTTAAACTCCTATCCCACCCCCAACTCCTTGAAAGTATATATGCTGCTCTTGAAATAAAACAAAACACTCAGTGTCATAGGCAAGTGGTTTCTAACCAAGATGATACCACGATGCAATGTGGACTGTTACGCTGCTGAGCGACGCTGCCCCTCTCCGCACAGAATGGGCTGTTAAGGCCACTAACAGAGTGGCTGCAAAACTCATCAGAGGGAAGGCAAGCCTGAAACAAAAGTTACAGTTGTTAGCCCAGAAATAATGGGAGTCCTGGTCATACGCCAGCTGCTGACTGTTTAGTGTCTCTCAGACACTAAACTGATGTGAATCCTTTCTTGTTCCAGTTCCTTAATGTGGAAAAAACAAGGGTAACTACAGGTGTCAAGTTAAAAAAAAAAAAAAAAGTCTACTGCTCAACATTCTAACTTAAAACATGCAGTCCTTCCACTGTGATACATTATTCCACACTTGATCAGAAAAGGTTTTTTTCAAACTGATCAGGCAGAATGCATTTTTTTATTTCCATTCTAATTTCCCCACTCCCCCATCTATGTTAAGGTGAAAAACCTCATTAACAAAGTTTTAAAGAAAGTATAGACAAACAAACCAAAACCCAAACACATTAAGGTCTTGAATTTGATTATACATTGTGGCAGCAAGTTTCATGAGCTCATTATCTACTATGCAGAAAAAGTATTAATTTTTAAACACTTGTATTTATTTTTAAAGCATGTTCTTTTAACATCAGAAAGTGCAAACATGAGCACACAGCGTACCTAGTCATCAGTCATACCATTAGTTTGCACAAATCTCTGCCATGTACCTTCTCATTCATTTTCTTCCTGAACTATCACCGTTCTCCTTTTTCTTTTATTGTGTCCTATCTAGAGGTAAATCCAGATCCTTAATCACTTTGATTGCCATTTTTGGCCACTTTTTTCACTGCCTATTTCTCCTTCACACAAAGTATTTCAGTCTTAGATAGATAATATATAAGCGACTTTCACTAACTTGATTTTCCTCACCTACATTTCTCACTGTCTTTCAAATTGATACATCAATAATAAAATGTTATGATATTCATCACAACTCCCTTTGCCTGCTGACTCCAATACCCATGAACTAAGTATACTTTAGTTGTGCTGGAAAGCCTTCAACACATCACCATTATAGATGGGAGAGACAGGCTGAATGTTAACCAAGAGTCTTTATTTTACTTTTAGGCAAATGTCATAAAACAAAATGCTCCGACTATCCTGTTCTTCATAGAAGACATTTCTACCTACACGATATTTCATTTCAGCATAAGACAGAGGTCTTTTTCATGCGTGCCTTAAATATGTATTTAAGTATGTAATTTTAGATAGACTAAATATTTGTGTTAAGGTTTGTTGATGCTCATGTTTTCTCCAGCTACATTTCTGCTTTGTGTTCCTTTCTGCTTTTTATCAGAGAAGTACAGGACTTCAATCAGAAAATTCTTGTCTCAGAATGCATTATATATCCAAAAGGAAGATGCGAATTTGAATTGGCAGAAGTTAACATGAACAGATCTGGTATCTGTAGCAATGTACTTCTAGGCTCTGGTACACTATTTACTCTCAAATAATTCATAGTAGGGTTTGTTTGGTTTTTTTTTATTAAATGGATTTACACGGAAGCAGTATATCCGCTCCCATAATTCCACAGCTACTTAAATTCTAATTTCAAAGTAATTTCTGGATAAAATTACTCTTAGCAACTATCTGAATGCAATAGTTGCCTGCACGACAGGAGTCACAAAAATTGTGCAACAACTACCTGAACATGTTTAGAAGTACAAATTCTATTTTTAAGGCTGTAAATAATAACAAAAAAACCCAAACACTTGGCCAGTAAGAGAAGAAAGCAGGTTTCCATGTCTGCAATATGTGTTTCTCCAAGAAAGATTGCAACAGTTACTACATAAATTTAAATATTTTTAGCTACAAGACACATCAATTTGCAGAGAACACATTTTTGCCTTAAACTTTTATCACCTCCCTTTTGTGTCATATTGACTGATGTATCAAGGATTATTACTTTTCACTGATACAGAAATCAATAATACTGAATGATCACGGAAAAGAGAAACATTTGCAGAGATTTAGGTGTGGTTACTTGAATTTCAACATGAGGAAATAAAAGAAGAAGGTGACTCACAGGTACTAACCACAGGTAAATCGAGGCAAACAGCTTATACTTGAGAACTCTTTAAAAAGGTTATTAATCAGAATTCCAAATTGCTAAATTAATATTTTGTCCAACTATATTTTAATGTATGCTGTTTTCAAATCCTTCTCCCTTAAGTATTTCTTGTAATATTTAATACACTGTTTATGACACATGATCAAAAGCAGTGTTGTTTCTTCTTCTTGATTGAGTATCCTTTTATAAAACAGGAAGAAGAAAGTCTGTCACATTAAACTCCACCTCTGTATTTGATTTACATAAATATTATTAAGATTTATGTCAACACATGGAGAATAAAATAGCAATTCCTGTAATTGTTCCTGAAAACAGATTTGAAAGAGCAATTGTTGTCTGATCAGCACCAAAAATTAGTATAAACACTCAGACATTTATCCTTAGGACGTCGATTAAGAGAGAACGTTGTGATAAAAAGCATACTTCACACCTCTCGCAGAGCCGCTGCTTTCAGCTCAGACAACTATTGCAGACTCGGACAATACATCAGTTATCACTTCATTTTGTATGACAAGTTAACACTGCCAGTTGTTCATTGCCAGAAATTTTGGGGGCATTTTTCTTAAAATGGTAAGTTAGGTGCTATGGCTTGATTCAAAAGAGAATAATTCTGCTCCAAATTTAGGGAGCAGGAAATGCAGAATAAAAGAGGCCCTGCATGTTTCCTTTTATGTGGATTTTCTGTTTACTATGCATACATAAAGTACATCTACAGTCTCTGCACCTACTATTATAGATATTATAGTGCGTTAGTTATAATAGCTTATAGGTACTTAAGTATGGATGCTGCCACTCTTTCTGAAGTTACAAAGTAGTTTACTTGCACCATGAGTTGAACTTCGTTTAAGAATTAAACTGGTCATCTGACAATAGCTCAGTAAAAGAAATTTTTAAAAAAGGATTAAAAATGTTTAAGTAGTGAAACACAGTACTAGTAGATGTAATTAGTCTATTAAAATAGGTGTATTTACAGACTTTAGAACATGTAAGTAGAGACAACACAAAGATTTAAAGACTGCTTGTTTCAACAGCTACAGAAAAGAGATACCCTGCACTTCATCGGTCCTAATATTCAGCATTTCTGAACAGCCCCAAGATAACTTGAAGTTAACAGACACTAGATATTCAGCATGTGTGAAAATTTGATCCAGTCTTTTTTCAAATGTCATTCCTACTGAAAGAAGTATGAAGACCCAAGAGATATGCAAAAATCGCTTTTCATCAGCAGAGGTGCCTTCAGTGTCAGTGTTCTACATAAAAAACCAGTTATCCCATTTTCCAGCATTTTCTAATCTGCCACATGACAATTGGCGATATAGAAATTGTAACGCGAAACTTCCACAATACCCAAATCCCTCCCCACCCCAGAAAAGGCACACCACCTCCACCCCATCATCCCCAGCAAACAAAACGCCCACCACCACACCAAAGGACTGCTGCTGTGGGTATGCAGCAAAACATGTCACTGAAATAAAATGACTGACTGCTTAAAGAAGGTAGAAATGGGCTACCAGACCTCCTGCAGTATCATATACCGAAATCTGTATTTCAGCTGATTACATAAGGGGAGTAGGGTGAAAAAAAAAAAAAAAAAAACCAAACAAACCACTATTTCCTTACTTGCAGTATTTTGCTATTATCCCTATTTCTTACCTAGTTTCAGGGACAGAAAGGAATATAATACTACAGGAGAAGAAAAAGCATTTTGGGGGAAAAAAAAAGCCCTCCCCAGGACTGATACATCCCCATGCTGATTTCAGATAAGCCTGTCAGCATAAGAACGGCAGACCCACAGTAAAAAGCTCAGTGATGAATGTCAGCACAGCAGCAATTGCCTTTCTGCCAAACAGGCACATAATGGACAAGCTGCAGGATCTTGTGCATTTGGAGGGGATCTGCTAGACAGAACTCAGTCCTATGGTGAACATCTCACTGCTGCTCTGCTGAACATCTGCGCTCGTATGGTGCAAGCCACTGGCAGGAGTCTTTTTTGAAGAGCATCCGTTCCATGTCATGTTGCATCATTAAATATCCCAAATAAGTCTCCATTATATTCCAAATAGGACTGTTTGTTACAAGCTGTGTTCAGAGTCAGCTATGAAATAATCATACAAAGTAGGTAAAAGGAAGGGGAGCTGAGCTTGAGGAGGTCTGAGTTCTGTCCCTGCTTTTATCTGTACCTCCCTGCAAAGAATATTCTGTGGTTCACTCAATTAATTCATGACTCACTTTCGCCCATCTGAAAAATGGGATTAAAAATGGCTACTTGCTTTTGTAAAGTACTTTATTTTAAAAGAAATTGAAATAAAGCCAACATACTTGGAAAAAAAAAAATACTGATTTTGTGACTAGTAAGAAAAAAGATCTCTGCTAGAAACCCACCTGCCTACCTGTAAATGACCGCAGTAAAAAGAAATAACAAAAATTGTACAGTAAAATGTATTAGGGAGATGCTGACAATGTTTTATTTTAATGACATTCTTGGGTACATAGTGCTTCAAGTATTTTTCTATAAACTCATCGTTACTGTTCTCCTGTTGTGCATTAGGATTCAGGGTTAACATGACATGTCCTGTCTCTTGACAACACATTTTATGGTGAGTTTTTCAATAAGATAATAAGCCTGTTGTAATAGGCCAGATCTCATATTCTGTTTCCAGCAGCGTTCAATAACAGATGTCTTGGGAAGAATACTAGAAAATATGATCTGTACTGTTTGTTTACACTAGGAAAAGTGTTCCGCCCTGCTGATCAGATAGTTTACTTCTGTCTTGTCTTTCTCCAATTTTTTTCACCAAAAACCTCCACAAATTCCTTTAATAACAAAATCTAGGGGACCTAGCAAGGACTTCCCTATTCTCTCCTCTGCAATTGTTCCCTTACAAATGCTTTATAGTAGAGTATAAGGAGAAAGTCCTCTGTTTTCCAGTCTGTGACCAGACTGGCTGCTTCCACTACCTTTTCATTTATTTCTCATTTTCCTCTCCATTTTCATCTGTTTCATCTGGTCTAGCATCTTTCACCTCTGTTTTTCTGAAATGTCAGCAATTTTTTCTCCAGCTTCTGAACTCCTTTACCACATTTCATATTCTCAACCAAATCCATAAAATGCACCAGCTTTAAGATATACTTAGACTTCATTAATTGCTCTGTAAATTTCACACTATTATTTGCAAATGTAGGAGATGCCACTGGAAGCTACTAGTTGAGCAGCTACAGTCCAGGGAATTGGCAAGCAGAAAGTCTTCACTGAAGTAGACCCCAAATACTGTACTTAGTTCTACAGTCAACTGTGATTAAGAAATTATTATGCTACAAATACATTTATGACCTGATGGATGCTTCTTAAAGACTCCGCCCCATCCCAGTTTGTAGACCTGTAATAAGTGCATAAAAAGAAAATATCAATATCCTTGGCTAATTTTATGAGCATCTTTACCTTAATGTTTTATCCTGTGTGCTAAGGTTCATCCAATCAATTTCCCCATGTCAATCAATTTCTTTTTAGAACAAAAGCTGTTGAAATCATGTCTGTCTTCTTAGTAGTAATTGGTTCAATTCCCAGATTAGGGAGATATTTGTGTACAAACTATTTCTTATTTACTCGGGTTGGTATTTGCATTAGCTTTGCTACAGCCAAATTTGTGCTTAAGTTGTTCTTGATACAATTCAGGAAGCAGTAATTTGCAACAGCTATTATTTCCACAGTGTCTCAAAGGTTTTCAAATTAATATTATGGAGGTGTTTTCAGTCATCATCACAGTGTTATTATCCATACATAGCTTTCTTATAGTATTTCTTCTTTCCCCAGCCTTTCCTGTTGGCATCATCTGTAGCATGGTCTTATTACAGTCCTTTAATCCTTCTATCTACTAACTCCATTTTGATTGATTCATTACAGAGACTTCTAGGCCTAATACTCTTTTTCTCTATATGAAATGTCATTATTTCTTTCTCATTTTATTTTTAGTGATGAATCTGAATTTATACAGTTTAAAATAATACTTATTTCATCCCCTAACTTTTAGAAATACACATAAAGAACTCCCAGGTGGCTTTCGTTTATTGTTTCCCATATTCCTGTTTTTTTAAAAAAAAAGTAAAGAAAGGATAAAAACCCACAAAAAAACATGGCAACAGAAACAGGGTTCTTTTGCACTTCAATTTTAGGATAATGAAAAAGCAAAATATATTACAGAGTATTTCACTGACTTTGGATTTTACAAGAAGACATTATTTCACTGTTTTGTGCAAGGTCTAAATTGATGCATCTGATATGGAGCAGATCTTTGGGCAGCACACACAATTGAAATAATTTGTGCTTATTCTTTCATTTATTCTCACTTGATTTCCGAAATCCCCATTATATTATTTTTAAGATATTAATCCAGTAATTAACTCTGTAATTACTTGATAGCAACATTGTACAATGATTATTAAGTTGTTACATTAGTGATCAAGAATAAGCGTTGCTTATTTTGTTCTTTTAATATTACATCATACATTGCAGCATAACAACATTTTTCAGTAACTGTTTATTTTCATATACAAGACAGAAATACCCTTTTGGGAAGATACAAAAACAGTACGACAACTTTGGCTCTTTCTTAGAATTTAAAGAACTTAAAGCAAATTCTCTGAGACTGTCTTGTCATAGATGTATTATGCTCACTGTCTGCACTGAAGGTACTTGAAAACTAAGAAGTACTCAAGAGATTTATGAAAGAATTGAGGAAAAAAGCCCTCTGCACCATGAATATTGATTTTAGTTTTTAAATAAAATACGGAGATGATGCAAGATTAGAAAAACGTACATTTAATAATGAGGAAGTGACTCCGCCAGTCCACTGGCTGTGCAAACTTAATAAATGTTATTTAGGGTTAAAGAGTAGGTGCTCATCAATGCTGCGAAGTTATTGAGAATCCTAATTCTGGGATGGCAATAATCAGCTCTGTCTGACCCTCAATTCCAGAGGGCTGCAACTGATATCCTCAGTAAATAGCTGCTTTCAGTAAATTTCTAAAAGCAAGTTAATTGTAGTGCAGTAGTCCCCAAACTTTTTCCACATTCTGTACGACATCTTAGTAAAGAGGTGCATATCTCCTTTCCATCTGTATCACACATCTTCTTTTCCATTCAATCCTTCAGTATCTCTGGGGCAAGCACAGCAATTTCTTACATAGAACATCTATTTTACTTAGTATAGCTTTTTAGTTTCTTCTGATGCGACTGAAGTACAAACAATGAGATGAGAATGCATCACATAACTAACTCATCATCCATGGACCTCTAGTAAGTGTGCCCCAAAAGAAGGCTTCCTAGGTAGCCATCTGCTCCTTCTGCAAGGACAGAGGATATAAAACTGTATTAAATGGACAGTATTGACTTCCACTCTCATTCCCATCCTTTTCAGGAATAGGGAGAAAAGAGAAGGACGAATGTGCCTCATTAAATAACAGCTTATTATAACATAATCAGAATGATGTGGAGATAGCAACGGTGAGGAGGACTTCCAGGCACAGATTCAGAAGTCTGGGACTGTCTATGCACTCCTGAAGGGTCCTCCCTCCCATCCAATACACCTTTGCCATCCAAGCCTAATTCACTGCACATTCCAGCACTTGCTGTGTCTTCTACATGAAATAATCACTTGCTAGCTCTGCCTCTCCATTCACACTGAGGCCTGTTTTCCTGTCTAGCTTTTGTATAGCTGTTTAGGTTCTTATGGTTATATACATCAATGGGCAATACATCTGCAGAAGTCAAGACAATAACATTATTTTAAGGGGTCATGACTCCTACACAATGTGACTATTTTGCATTACCATAAAGCAATATATCAGGCAATGAAATGATTTATTAAACTGATTATATGCTTATCTTGCCTTTAAGTTTAGTTGCCTTCACCTTCTTTGTTCAAAGCATGCTTTTTACACTCTATTTACAATGGTGTAAATATAGCAACACCATTACTTTCTCATCCCCCAGAGGAACAGGCAGTACACCTATGTTTCAATGTTTTACAATCCAACCCTGAAAGTCATAAAACACTTGGAGAGGAATACGACAACGCATCAGAATTTGAACTCTTCACTTCTCAGTAAGAGGGAACACATGGTTATAATGTTTTCGGACAAAAAAAATAAAGGAATTGGGTATGTCTCACTTATATGTCAGTGGTCTAATCTTCAACACCAACATATGACACAGTGTAAAATACTTGGTTATATCTCACTTCAATGCCTGTACTTGAAACATGGAAACTAGGGTTAACGTCAGTATGTGGTACGAGTGCTTGAAAACTGCATTCTTTGTGCAAAATGCATGGGGGAAGAATCCAGGGAATGATATAATATTGTATATCACCATATAAAAATATCTACATTCTTGGCAAACTACGGCAGAATTGAACATTCACATGTCACTGTGTCTGAAAGTAGATTTGCTTCCCTGCTAACTGATATATCACTGGAACTCAAACACTGCTCCATATATTTATATGGTCTATATATGGCTGTAATAGATGAGTTCCTATCCCCGTTCTTGAAGTGTGGGAGTAGGGAGCCTCTCCAGAATACAATAGATAGACCTTCTATAGACCCCCTGCACATGCCACACAATTTCAACATTTTAAAACAAATCAAAATCAGATATTTCCATTAAAGAGGCAATTAACTTGCAGTATGTAAGCCTATAGAAACTTACAGGCGTTTCTTCATAAACAGAGTCCACGGCTTCCCAGAATAAAAATTATGAACCTGATTATGAACCCTCTCCCCTCCCCACCCCTGCCCTTGGTTTCTTCAGCTGAATGACCAAAATGGGGGAGAAGGGGGGGGAACAACAACCAAAATTGAAGATGAAATAAGGGCTTGCTTTTAAGTCAACTGAAATACTTGACTCAAACACTTCCATTTTGGATTAGTTACTTCTTGCTTTCTTTCCCTTGCCACCTCATTCAAGAAAAAACAAACAAAAACCTAAAACCCCACAAAACAAAATTGCAGGACAGTTTAGAAAAATTCTTGCCGCATAAGCAGACACATATATACTTAAAATGGTAGTTTATAATCACGATGCCCTGCCTTCTAGCATATTAATCTAAGTCATGCCCAGATTTCCAGTTTTTATCCCATCACCTGGGATGGTGATGAAAGTGTCCAAGAATATTGGCCCAGTATCAGCCTTGGAAGAATACCACTCTAGCCAGCTGTCAAGAAAGACTGCCATTTACCAGTACTGTTTGAGCCCCAAGGTCCAGTCAGATTTTTCCCTATAGTCTACCCATCCAGTCCATTTATCCCCAGTTTGGATGCCACGATACTATAGGAGACTGTATTAAAAGCCTTCCTAATGTTAAGGTAAATGACACCTCCTGTTTTCCTACAGGGACAATCATTTCATCATCAAAACTAATCAGGCCCTTAAGGCACAATTCACCCTTGATAGCTTGAGGTAAATAAATCACAAAAAAAAAAAAGAATTCATTCTTTAGGGGTCTGGCTATATAATTCAAGCAGAAATCATCCATTTCCCAACCAGCAATGTCGTTACACACTATTTAAAGTCAACCACCAAACCAATAGTAACTGGCAGAATTAGAGATCTTGAGGCAAGGTAAACACAGGCCAAGTACTGTTGTAGCTTGCCCAAGGCTAGTATTAGTACAGAGCCAAACAATACACATAAACAATGTATGGGCAGCAGGTACTTGGTTATAATGCTGTGCAGAAAACAGTCTCAGCAAAATATCCTACCTGAATTAAAAATAGGGGTGTGGAGTTCTAATATAAAAATTATGTATGCTTTAACAATATGAGCTTGAAAATCCTTCAAAACTTTGAGCTTTACAGAAGTCTGAGGAAATAACAAATAATTTCGCTGTTCCACATCTGCCAATTATTTTTTTATTGCCAGGTTTTCTACATTTACAAAACTCACTAACATTTACAAACTTATATGTTACTGGACCTTGAGTTGCAGGAAGCAGAGAACACTATTGACCAGTGCTTTTTTCCAACATAAATCTTCACTTTTTCTGTAGAACTCAAGAGTAATTTTACAGAAAGTCTGCATACAAACAGAAAATTTGAATAATTTTACAAAGGCTGTATACAGCATTCACATATTGTATTTCTCTTTATAGCTTGTGTATTGCAAGTATTAAAGACAGTTGGAGCAAGTTCAGAAAGAAAAAATATACAATCCATATGGACTTGTGCAAATCCATATGGACTTGTGCAAATAAAGTATAAGTGAGACCTCCTCATTGAGTTGATGAGAATCTACACTCTTTGCTTCCTAAGGACAACATCTGCAAATGTATCCAACACTCACACAGACTGGAGCAAGAAGGAAGTGAAGGAAATTCTGTGGGTTCTGTATCATTCACCTTCTGACAGAACCAGTATGCTCTTGTTCATAACAGTTTAGCCTAAAAATTAATATTTTAGAGATTTTTTTTTCCTTTCTTTTGAAGGCTTTCTGTCTCCCCACCCCCCCAACAATATTTCTACAGAGGCATCTATGGATTTATTGGAAAATATATGATAGAGAAAGCCACGGGATTTGTATATATATCATCAGATGGGCAACAGTTAAGCCCAGCAGTACCATTTTGTTATTAAAGATATATTCTTCATACAAATCAAGAATTGAGAGATCAAGCTCAAGAGTTAAATTACATGAGAGGTGTATTGTACAGCCGAACTGAAGTAAAAGACAGAAGAGTTTATGTTGGTCACTGATATCAGCTGTTTTTTTAGAGACATATTTCTCAACATTCTTCTACAAAATATAAAACCATTTCCAAATTTTTGTGAAGAAAATGGCATGTTAAATTTACCCAGAATTTATTTTTATGGTTGTAACAAAACCATGCAGACTTTCCAGATAAGGAAACATTTGTGGTAGAATACTTCACATTTCATTGAAGAAGTTTTAATATTTTATGGCTATGTTTTAGGAACTTTGGATGACAACTCTAATGACCAACTTCTATTCCATTTCACTAGCATAAAGGACTGAAGTCCTCTAAGCACTTCTGAACCACAAATAGGAATCTCCTGTGGAAAACAAACAGCACAGTCCATTCCTGAAAGCATATTCTCTATTGATTTGCTTCTTAGATACACCATTATAAAGTGATTCAACATGCTGCATTGTGTAGTATTGGGTACAATGCTTAATTATCCAAATGTAGATATTATAGATATCTATCTAGATAAATATACAAATAGACGGTATCGCTATTAGACTTTAGTAAAGAGAGTCTTGAATAACAGTCCCATGTACAATTCAAACAAGGTTATTTAATAACCAGTATCAACCCTAAAACAAATATATATATTTCCTCTAAGAGTCATAGAAACCCAAATTCACTGCATTATCACAGCTCTTCTGCTGTATCTGCTTTCCTCCTGACCCAGCTTCGCCTAAGTCATCCCATCCCAGGCACTGCCTTTGTAGAAACATCTAGATGGTATTCACAATTTTGCTCACATGGCTATGCTTGCATACTGTGCTCCAGTGTACTGACTCTTTCTATTTCCTATCCCTGTCCCTGTACTTCATACTGCTATTGCAGTAAAAGTAAACAGAAACTTCAGTTCATATCCCCTAACCTGGGGATGCATACGCATGCATGATGGTGGAGAAAAATAATGTAGGGAAGCGTAGCCTACTGGACAGCAGACTGGGATACTGGTGCACTGCTCTAACATCATCAGTGAGCACAGCCAAGTATCTTTGAGCCCAAATCTGTCTGCTAAAAAGTTCACTGCTTCCGATCTTCATTTCCTTTGTTTCACTGTTACTTGTAAATCTATTTAGGCTGTGAGTAGAAACTATTTTGCCAAACATATGAAAATGCTAAATGGCCAGAAGACCAATTTTAGCTGATATTGTCTTTGGTAAAGAAAGACAGACAGACCATTACTCAAATGCCATTATGTCATGGCTCTCTCCAGATGCCAGAACAGCACAGATCGCAGGGTAAAGCTCAGGGATGCAACTGAGCCAATGAGAGCAGAAAATGCAACATGTAAGGGGAAAAGTATGAGTCAAACAACCTGGTTCTTTCAGAGCTTTCCGTTAGGAAGATTTGTGTTTGTTTTCTAAAACCAAACCAGAATCTGCAAGGCCTGGAATGCTTGTGGATGGGGACTGAGGGACATTTGGAGGCACTGAGTACCGTGGAAAATGACAGAGGAAACTAATGCTGTCAGGGGCACTCACATTTAAGAGAATCACACTGATAACATACAGGCTTTCATTATTATAGTTTCTGCATGTACCCAGAGACTTTTGCTAGATGAGAGAAGAAATCACAGCTGAAATAAAATAAAAACCCCCTTTCTTCTTGGCCTGCAGCCAACTATGGCTATTTCCTGTTTTAAACAGAGGGCACAGCCAGGAGCATCCCAGATATGAGTGGACTGCAAAAACAGACAAAAGAGTGCCTAGGGAAAGTGGGCAGCGTTGATGTGTATTTGCTATAGCTTTTGAAGAAAGTGTTTCTAAGTAACTAGGTTTCAACATATGCAGTACCAGTGTTTAGTTCAACATTAAATCAGATAAAATTATACACAAATACAGACAGTGCATTATAGAGGGTTTTTTCCCTTCCACTCAGTCCCAGGTTGATGAGAGAAATCCCCTCAGTTTAAAAGATAACTATGAGACAAATTCTAACGTTTACATTTCATAATTAAGTACCTACAATTAGTTACCTGCATGCTTATCAGGTTACTAATAAGTTTAGCTACAGCAAGCTGTTTAGTCAGTTAAAATATTGCCATAGGATTATCATGCCAATATTGATCCTTCGATTACTACTATATCCTTTCTAAGATGTCATTTAGGCATAATTCATTGAAATGTGGATCCTGAATTATATAGGATAACCATTAAGTTTTGGCAATATGCTTTATAAAGAATTGGTCTTTCAATACATTTTACTGTTCTTCATACTCAGGAATGCCCTACAAGTTACTTATTTTACTCCTTCAACATATAGTGCTTCCACCAGCCAAGCAACCTGAAGCATTCTCTGCTTATACCTGTTGCACACACAGAGGTTGTTCCCTGGTCTCACCCGTGCCCTACTTCCATTATACCAGATACATAAATGTACAAGAAAGTTTTGAAAGCCTTGCCTTGAAACCATGACACATCATGGTTTATCATCTTTGGAGTATAACCTAATACAAACAGCATTTGAGTCTTAAGGATATACGAGACAGAGAATTTACTGAACACAACCAAAAAGTCTAGGCCCAGTCTCGCTAGTTGTATGTCTCAGCACTCTGCTCTGGTGTATGCAAATACAAAGGCGGCAGTACACTTTTCCTCTTTGAATATTTCACCAAGTGATTCCCTCTGGCTGAATTCCCAGAGTCTGAGTATCGCAGTCCCCTAATGAAGACTTCATAGCATTCTTTTGAATGGATTCCTGCCAATATCAAAGTAGCACAGCAGAAACAAAAAATACCAATGTGATGTTAGAAGTCACAATTTTTAACTTAAAAAAGAAGCCTTGGTATGCAGGTTAGAAAAACACGTAGTTCAAGAAGATTGATAAATTCATGGAAAACCTGGAAACAAATAAAATGGCCATTAGAGAACATAACTTTTCAGTCTTACTCAAATAGGAAAATGTGATTTTAAATGATGAGTGCAATATTTTGTATTTAAAACCATTTGTTCCGCATAAAGAGCGGGACTAAGAAATGGTGACATGAGAACAAGTGCTTTAAAAAGGTAATTATGAGTCAGGCTGTTATTTCATGAAATGAAGTTAGGAAGGTTGAGTAACTGCTCTATCTTTGGTCAGTTGTACTAAATAGAAAAGGATTCTCTGGAAGAAAAAAATATTTTCTAGTTATCTGGACCATCTGATGAAAGTTGCCACACATTCAATAACACACAAAGCCTGCCCATGGTTTTTCAATGCTTTCATGCATTGTTTACATTTATAGTATTTGATTACATTGAAAATAAAGTTTGTTAAAACTAAATGCCTTCTTGTGGGAGATTAAAAAAAAAAAGAACCACTGTTTGACATGAAACATAATTCAAGATTTTGTTTTCCATTTAAAATACCAATTTCAAAATTTCCAACCCATTCTATATTTTAGCAGCGCTGAAAGATTTAGGATGTTTGGATATGATTATGTGTTTATAATGCTACTACCTCCATTCCCTGTGCCTTGAGACTTTGCAGTGTTTTTTTTAAACCCATCTCAACAGTTTTAGTCTAAAATAACTTTGCTTATTAAAATCTGAAGTTGTCCTGATTATTCTAATACAACCAAATGACATTTAATTTAGGAGAAATTACTTTGAACATGCAATCTAGGAAAGGACGAAATTGAACAGACTTTCTCTATGAAGCATTTGGGATGTAGTTAAATTGGTTTTGGTTGTTCAGAAGGCTAGTGCAAATTTAAATCCTACAGGCAAAGCTAAACTAGCAATGCAAGGTAGTATAGTCAGTTAATCTTGCAGTGTTCTGTTTGTTGGGTCTGCGCTGTGAAATTGCTCCTGAGGCTTTCATGTGGAAAATGAGAATGTTCTTTAATGGCTGATGAGGGAATAAAGAAGTAAATACAAAGAAACTCCTACAAGCTCTTAATATTAACTGCACTAAGTAAGTGTAACTAACTGTATTAAGTTATTGATTTATCAGGGCTTGACCAAATAGTATTCTCTTTTGTTCTTTTGGGGGAAAAAGATGAAAAAAGAATGTCAGACAAGCCAACTATTAACAGGTTACTGAAGAATGATACTGTTTATGCCTCCAACTGTTTCTGTAAACTACCCAAAGAAAAATTAATAATGACCTCAAATGGACTAAAGTTCATTGGCTTTAGCCAACAAAGTTTATCATATCTCAAGTAAGATGTATTTTCCTGAAAGGCTGTACCATTTTCAATTACGTTCATCCTCTTAAAAAAAATGGTAAGTATAGTAAACAAGCACAGGACAAGATGTTACAGGAAATCTACTTTGTTGCTATAATCAGATCAACGCATCTGAGAATTTTGTTATTGCCATGTATCACAAAGACTGAGGAACTGAGCTAACCTCACCAGTTTATTTACAATTAAATTGTTTAAATTATGTGCACTTATGAAAAAGTCAGTGTCCTTAGGACAGAATCAACTTGGAGACTTTTACTTCAGACAAATTCAGGTATTTTCCATTCTGTTAAAACCTACAACTACTGTGGCTTTGTTCACGGGGAGATCTGACAAGCAGTTGCAGCCCTGTGTTGGTCCCATTTGAGCTGCAAATTCAATTCTAGTTGGTGATTAAAATTGCGAACGATTTTAAAGGCAGAACAGTATCTGTGTATGGAAGCGTTAGGGCTTTTGAGTGCAAGTCCCAACAGTGAGTTTTGGCAAATTTGAATTCTGGTTACCTTTCCCATTCCCAATTAACAGAAAAGCAGGTTATGTGCACGTACTGTAAAAATAACTAAAAGCATCTTGTTTCCTTAACTTGATAGAAATTGTTAGCCTACTGAATATTACCTGCCAGGTACAGCATAGAAACAGTTTGCTCCATTAGAAAAAAAGATAATAGAGGAGATAGATGAGAAAAATCTACTGAACATGCTGCTCTGTCTACACTACCACACATGTATCCAAACCATATCTATATGCAAGAATTACTAATTACACAAGTTACTGTATCCACACAGAATTTTAACTATTTCACATATGCACTCTGGTTCTTAACATAAACAAGGTTAGCCAAACAGTTTTCTGATACTTCTACAACAATTACAGAGTGGCAGATCCTAACGTGTCTTAGTTTAGAGCAATTGCTTTCCCACAAAGAAAAGGAAGGAAAAAAAAAAAAATACACTATTTGAAGCTGAATCCCTTTTGCAGACCAAAACTTAATTTCAATTTTCTGAACACAACCCAAACGTTAAGTTGTTTGGCAACCCAATTCAAAGCTTTGGTTTGAAAGGAATAAAGCACATCTGATCATTCTGTTCAATTCTTGTTCATCTGTTTTGGTTAATAACATGTATTCTATTTTGTGTGTGTGTGTGTGCGTGTGTGTGTGTGTGTGTTGAAGGCAGGGAAAGATTTTATAGTTTCAAAAACAGAGTTCAGTAAGCTTAACCATACAGCATTTTAAAACCTCTCTCTGCAAATTGGTATTATACCTTATGCTAAATGCAGGCTGAATTTTGAGTCAGGAAATCATGATGCTGCTGTTCTAAATTATCTCAGTAGTGTGTAGTGCAACTTTTTATAGCCTCATAAATTACCAATAACAAGAACTTGAAAGAAAACAGAATTTACACTTTGTCAATGTCTACACCAATGAAACCATTGTACATCTTCTCTACCTGTTCATATATTCACTCAATACCAGATACAAGAATTGTCTTATTGAGGAAAGACTGATTAATTTAAATGCAGTTCTTAAACATAGATTTAGACAGTCAATGAAGATACCAGGGTAATGTTATATTGCAATCGGACAAATGAGTGAAATTATACCCCCAACACCTGAAAGACCTCATCCATGTATCCAAGGTTGGAAGTAAAGCATCATGCTTTCTGAAACAAATACAAACTAAGGTATATAAATTACACTGATGAACAGTAAAGCATTTGTGAAATATCATTTTCATTACATAATGCTTGCTTTACATAGTTTGTGAAAGGTATGTGAATTTTTAAAGTAATATTTGAATAATACTATTCAGACAGTTGTACAAGTAAGAAAATGAGGAAGTGCTGCATGTTACCTAAACATTTCTACATTTTGATGTTTTAATGGGTAAACAACATATCCCCATACTGTCAGTTTTTACTCAAGTCTACTGATTGTTACTAATCAAGGCAGATATTATCCTTCTTTCTCCAAAACAACTGTCAGCAATTAACTGCCTTCCTGTCTGACCCCAAAATTGTAGTTTCAGCTCAGGTCATTTCACTGACTCTGTCCTCAAGAGAAATAAGGCTGAAGTGTTATGTTGTGGCCAAGATTTTAGACCTTGTAACCTGTATTAAGCACACATTTAGATTATAAATGGATTTGTCCTTCGTGAGAATCCATCTCATACAGTTCCTTTTGCAAAAGCAGAGTGGTTTTGTTTCAAAGGCAAGCAGTGTATGACACAGTATGCCATTACGTAAATACATGCACAAGAAATAACAGCTTCCCCAAGGCTTCCCACTTCTCAAATTGTCTGGCAAACTACCTTTTCACACGCACAATACAGTCCAGCTGGACCAAGGAATCACAGTTATTTACCATAATGCAAACTCTGACTTTCTTCTAATACCAGATAACAAAGCCATTTATTGCAAAGTTAGTGAGTTTAACACAGTTGTTTGAAGTATTTTCATATATTATTGCAGGTTTAATTATCAAGAAACTTACTACTACTACTACTCAAAATACAGATTAGCAATGAATGTGAGATTTAAATTCCAGTTTTGATGGCAGAAGTTATTGTTTACTAATCCCTTTTGTCTCTGACTGACAAGCAATGAGAGAGGAAAAAAAAAAATGTGTATTTTTGAACCTTTTGAACAGCTGAGTGAGAAAGGCTTTGCCAGAAGAAGCAGGGACACACAGGTGGTATCCCCTGCTGCAAGACTTTAATAACTTTTAGACTAGATTCTCTAACATTTTAGACTGTTAAGGAAGAAGGAAGGAAAAGCATTCCAGCAGAGTTCCAGTAATAAAAAACAGTTATCTTAGGCTGGCAAAAAGAACTGACATTATGCTGTTTATCTGGAGGTTTATGTCTGATGAATGGCAGCTAAGTGACACAGACCAGACTCCTGAGAGCAGCATGATGCTCCTACCTCAGGGCTGGCTGCTGTAGAAGAACCTGGAGAGCATAAGACCCCTCATAGCACCTCTGCTCAACTTTCTTTTTTTTTTAAGTTTTGGTTTTTCCATTATGGTTGACATTTTTGAGTATGTGATCTGTTCCAGAGTATTAGCCTATCACCATGAGCTGCTGAAGTAAGACTCCACTGAGAGACACAATACATAAATTCTAAATGAAAATAAAAAGGATAGATTCATTTTCAACTGTCTGCTTGAAAGACATTTTTAAGCAATAAAGCCAGGAGAAAGTTTAATAGAATAGTCAAGGCAAAAATGTCTTTCTAAATTTGTTTTATTTTAACAACGCTAGGGATAAATTAATTTATTATGTGATTAAATTAGAACATGACAGTGACAATAGACCCAGTCCTGCAGAGTATTACATTCACTTGGGAGGAACAGAAATATAACTAAATAAAAAAAAAAAAACCCACAACCTACTAATTTGTATCTAACATATCTTAAGAAAAAAAAAAAAGTGATGTTGTAGGTAATAAGGGACAAAATACCAGTTAGAAGAAAGAAAAAAATACATTCTTTACCATTCTTCTCTAATCATATGAAATATGTTCTACTTTAGAATTGGAATAATTCTTAAACAAAACAAGACAAGACTTCGACCCTTCAAAGCACATGCTTAACATCTTCCTTGTAAGAAGTTTAAACTTCACTTTGAAATATTTACCAAGAACAGTATTATTTATATGATGCTAGAATAAGAGTATGTATGAATATTACCTTATTTCAGGTGTCTTCATTTCATAACTCTACTTGCTTAACAGATTTTGAGGTGCCAAAAGCTTTTTTAACAGCAATCCAAACATTTATGTATAGATGAGTAACAACTATACTAGCTAATGTCAGAACCTGATTATGCAAGTTACCAGAAATACACGATTAACTCATAAGAAAGATCAAAACTGTAAGATACTTTTGATTGATTCTAAACAACAAAAAAATTTACCAAATATAACAAGTAGATTTTTGTTCTATTTGCCAAGACAAACTGTAATTCATAATCAGCTTATTTGCTGTAAGGTATTTTTACATATATAGTAGTCAAAGTAACATTGAAAGGGCTTAACCAATCCCTGAGGAGTTTTCTTAGTAAAATACAGGTAAGAAAAAGAAAAATAGTTCTGCATTCATATTCTGCATCTTACCTTCTGCAGAAATATGAAGGCCATTTTTGTTAGCAATAAAATGATGACATAACTACTAAACCAGTAAAGTATTATACTTTCCCTTTACAAAGAAACACACATATTTTCAGATTTCTATATTTAATACTGAAGGGACAAAACAAAACCAAACAGAAAAAGGAGTAAGAGCTTGTCTTCAGCAATAACAAGCTGCACCTGAATTGAACACAAAATGGCTGTAGCTTCCTACAGAAGCAAACTCAGAGCAGGTTAAAAAGACAGTTTTGAAAAATAGTCACTCTACAAGCACATAGGTATGCACCAGGAAAGTAAACAGTATCAGAGGTATTGACCAATTTGCTGACTTGTATCCAAATCACAGACTTAGCAATTAATTTCATACATACTGTTGAATTCTTTTATCAGTCTTTATGCCTTTCCTATTATGGAAAGATTAAAAGAGATACTTACTAAAACTGGCTCTAGCTAGAGATCCTGTTGCCAGACTCAACAAAGACACCAAGAACAAAACAAAAAATGCTAACATCTTTGCCTGAGCCCTGACAATTAAAACACCCAAGAATATATATATGTGTGTATCTTTATAAATATACTGCTGTTACATTAGCTGTACCTGCTTGTGCATGCAGCGGGAGAGCCTGACAGCACCTTTAGCTGAGAAAGTAACACATCTAGGTTCCTTTCAAAAAGGAACTGCATTTAAAATCTAATTATCTAATTTCTATCCTTGTTTGTAACTATGAAGACAGGATGAGGCTCCTACTTAAAGGAAAATCATAACAAATGCCAAACAGTGTGAAAGCTAACAGTAAACAGCTGTTACACTTAAGAAACAAGCCCATACCAATTCCTTGATTTCTGTTGCTGTTATTGGTCTCCCTTATTAGATCAAATCTATTACCACATGTGCCTGTTCAATCCCTTCCCTCTTTACCCACCTCTTAATTATATATTTCCATTCCCTGACAGGTTTGGGGTGAAGCTATTAGGGGTGTTACTTGCAATGTTGGGCAGCTCTTGCATGCCTACAGCCCGCTTCTCACATCAGCTCCGCTGCTACTTGCAACTATTCCTTTGCCTTTCCAGTGGCAGTGTAGAGTGAAAAACAAGCACTCCCATGTCTACCTGGTTTGAAGCATCTCTTTAGTATTGTTCACATCTTAGATCAGCAGCTACCCCCTCTATCTGAAACAAGGGCCTGCCTGCAAAAACAGGAAGGGGTTGTAAGGCTTTACTTTACAGCATATATTGCCCAGAAATATAACTTGCTCTGATGATATCATGACTGTTACCAGTAGAATTGCTTACTACCACTGTGCTGCTTTTTTAAATATTAAATTCAGCCAGAAACAGAAATGCCTGATTACAGCAAGGGCCAGTGATGGGAGCTGATGCTAGAATAGCTGGTATTAAAGTGTGGAAGTCTAATAAAAGAGGTTGATTTATCACAAAGCTATCTAACTAGATTGACAGCAATTAAAGTGCATTTGTCACAATTAGCCAGTTGTACCTGACCTACACGAGACTAATAGGGCACACCTGACCTAAATCATTTGTTGATTTTATTTTTTGCTTCAGATTTGGATAGTGAAGGGAGGTTAATTAGGTAGCCAGACATTACTTTGAGTCTCACTGTATCTATGCTACAGCTGGCCTGTTAGCAAGAGCTACCACTGCTTCATGTGTCTGCTCCAATTTCTGAGCATATGCATAAGAAAAGAATATTTTGACTTTTCCTGTTGTCATACAGAACACAAAGACATGACTATAAAATGTACATTGTGCAAAGAGTGATTGGGAATTGAGGGGTACCATGCAGAGTCAACACAAGTACAGGGTACTCAGTGTCAATTAGATAGAGGCTTAAAAAAAGCATGAGAAGGAAATGGAATACTGTAGATAAAATACATTTCTTATAGGATAGAATATTCATTCCAAAGGACCCTTAAATGCCAACAGCCTTTAAGGTGCGTGAGAGACTGTGTTGTTTTTTTCAAAACCTGATTACTAATTTTCCTTTTCATACAGGAGAGCAGACGGCTACCTCAATTCCACAGCTTTTTTCTCAATGTCTCCTGAATTCAGAGGGTTTTGCTAAAATACCAATCATCTCATCATTCTTTACATTTTTCATACATATATATATATAATGTATCATTAAGACAATTTAACAAGATGTACATATCTGGCACATGACATAGTCTACAATAACAAAAGTAACAGGATTCTATCCTGCTGTCTCTATACTGTATTCTTACAGAATTTCATTCATTTCTCAATATCTTGTAGTTTCAACATGGAGATTCCCACATTCATTTGCCATAAGGATAAGTTTTCAACCTCAGAAATAGTTTGTGTATCATGCAATGATTAAAAATAAAAGTAAACATTTCACTTAATTCTGCAGTTCTCAGGACTCCTACATTCTGGAAAGAGACTTTGGATTGCTTCCTACTTCTTGCTGTTACGGCGTCCTAATCCTTAATTAAATATGTATCACTGATATAGAAGTTTCTAAATTGAGAGTTGGACTTTTCCACTACTAAAAACCTGTTTTAAAAAGTGTTAAATGTAGGCTCTTCAGAATGATGGAATTCTGCATGTCATTGGGAGGCATTACTTATTTTTTGAATTTCACACTGAAAACTATTGCTGCTTCATCATCCACTTGCCTCACCACTGAATGCTAACATTCAACTTTAAAAGTTGATTATTTCTGTCAATAAGGCAATTCAAAGCTTGAGTTGGTCTGAACAGATAACAATGAAGCAGTTGCAGCACAGACAGGGGATCAGTTGTCTTTCAGTAACTTTGTCTTACCTGAGATCTTCACTTCTCATACTGGGAATGTTTATCTATAGCTCTAAGCCTCCCAGAAAGCTGAAATATACTAAAAGGTAATAGAATTTTTTAAAACTATTTTGTAATAATGATGCATGCTACTTTTTCTATATGTAAGTTTCCAAAAACAACAATTCATATCTGTACGTTGCATACAAAGCCAGCCTGTATATAAAAGCAGTACCAACAATTTTTGAGGCTGAAGTGAGGCCTATTTGAAAATTTGACTCTGTTATAAAGAATAGGCTGTTATCTTTACAAACTGATATTTGTTTATTTTGATTGTATCGTACCGTAGAAATTCCTTTGATAGATGTGCCTAGGTCGGTTTTCAAGTTATTTCAACTAAAATTTTATCTGCATCCTTACACAAAAGATTTTTTTTTCCCTTTAGAGAGCTGAATCTAAGAAGAAGGCAAAAAATACCCAAATTACTTCTGTTTTCAATAATAAAACCTGTGCTTTTTTCACAGGGGTTTATTTCATTTTAAGCAGAGCTTAACCTGTGGTTCTTGCCCATAAGCATCTATGGGTATAATTCTTTGATAAGGATTTTGCAAAGTGACAGTTCAAAGTGTCAGTCATTTAATCAGGGCCCATGACTTCGTGGTTAAATTTGCTTTTGCTACATGTGCAATTAAACATTACACATTGTTTCAGAACCTTCATCTTATTCCCTTCAAAGTTAATGTACCATCTTTGTTGTTTTATACTGTGTCCTGGTTTCGGCTGGGATAGAGTTAATTTTCTTCCTAGTAGCTGGTATAGTGCTGTGTTTTGGATTTAGGATGAGAATAATGTTGATAACGCACTGATGTTTTAGTTGTTGCTGAGCAGTGCTTACACTAGTCAAGGACTTCTCAGCTTCTCATGTTCTACCGAATGAGAAGGCTGGAGAAGCACAAGATGTTGGGAGGGGGCACAGCCAGGACAGCTGACCGAAACTGGCCAAAGGGATATTCCATACCATATGACATCATTCTCAGTATATAAAGTAGGGGAAAGCTGGCTGGGGGGGTGCCGCTTGAGGACAGTCTGGGCATCAGTCAGCTGGTGGTGAGCAATTGTTTTTCATTTGCATCACTTGTCTTTCCTGGGTTTTATTTCTCTCTCTTTCTGTTATTTTCCTTTTCATTACAATATTATCATCATCATCATTATAATCATTATATTATTATTATTGTTATTATTATTATTATTATATTGTTGTTGTTGTTGTTACTTTATTTGCAGTATTAAACTGTTCTTATCTCAACCCATAAGAGTTCTCACTTATGCTCTTCTGATTCTCTCCCCCACCCCACTGGGGGGGGGGGGTGGAGTGAGCGAGCAGCTGTGTGGGCCTTAGTTGCTGGCTGGGGTTAAACCACAACATACTGCAAAGTACATTTGGGACAAGAACTATCATTAACTTAATGTGCCATTCAAAGTCCATTCACTAGACGTTGTGCCCTTCAGTTTTGCTGTATTTAATATTTTAACACAAGGATACATAACTTCGCATTAATCTTTATTAAACACATCTTGCATTTTTACAGCACTATTCCTGAATTGCTTGGGACAGCAAATGGATTTGCAACATCAACATTGCTAAGAAAGCTTACTGTATCATCTTGATTTCTTTCTACCTTCATAAGATTAAAATAAAAATAATAAAGTAGAGACTAAAGAAGCAAGAGTATCAGAGCATTTTTCCAGTACTGTGCACAGTAAATAAGATGAGACTGGATTCAACTTCACAGATCTGCTAATAATAATGGGAGTTGTAAGCCTAATTCAAAGCTCAAGAAATTGAAATTATAACTAACCTTCTTCTGATTTTACAATTCCACCATTCTCATTTTCCAGCTTTCCTAAAATAATCCTGATTATAGTGTTTCATTATAGCCCAAATGATATTAAAGTTATTGCCAGAGTTTACAGCACTGCAAAGTACTTTTTCAGAACTCCGTGTACAGATATAAAAAATTAATTGGGTACCTTAAACTAAATTAAAAGCTTTTAAATAATTATTTAAATTCTGGAGTTATATATCCTTTGGGACACCATACGGTACACCCTCTCTTTCTGTCTTTAACGTAATAGACTAGAGTGGGGTAAGTGTGTTTGAACACCACAAAATACTGTAGAGAAACTCAAAAACACAGCTCTGGATTGTGAATGCTCTTGACTTCAATGGTGAACAGTTTCTGTCTATAATTGATTCTGCATAATGGCAAGCTGATGAAGTCCATTTTTTTCAATCTATTGTGGATTTTACTTTATCCTCTGTTTTCCTCAGATTGAACACTAATAACTGATCCATTTGAAATAACACGAAAGCCATGAATTTTAAACCCATAAAATTAAATATTGGGAAATCTTTTCCCAGTTCACTTACAATGTACATACTTTCCTGACTGGTGGACTCAAAAAGACATGCAACCTTAGCCTACGGATCCTATCCTGCAGCCCATAAGTTTCATTGCTGTGTCCTATTTAAACAAGTCTATAACAAACAGAGTCATGACTTAAAAGTTTACTGGTGGCCTCAACTCTGAGTTTCTTGGTCAAAGTCAACTAATTATATTCTTCACACATTTCTTTATTTAGAAAGTATACAAGTGTGTCTACATTATTACTACAAAAGTCATTGCATGTGGATAAAACAAACCAAGAAGACATTTTGATTTCAGTTAGAATCATGAAGGTCACTGTACCGTCAGGTTCATGGAGCTAGAGATTACAACTTCCTGACTTTTCAGCTTATTGTTACCATATCTTTTCTTTTTAATTATTTACCAGACAAACTTCAGGACACATTAGAATTCATCCACTGCAATCCTGTCTGTGCATGGCATGCATAATATTGTTATTCCTCCAAATTCTTTTTGCATCAGATCTGCAAGCATCCTATTCATGTCAAAGGGAATTTTCTTTTTATTTAAGACATACTGCAAAACAACTATTTTACATAATAAACAACGTTTCCATACAGTGCTGATATACTGGTGGTTTTTTGTTTGTTTTTTTTTTTTTTGTGGTTTAAAGGATTAAAAAGCATTCTACAGGCAATTTACACAGTTTTATCCATACAAATCAATGTATTACCATGTAAAGTGTATGTTCCTTACAATTTATTAAAAAGTTCTGGTTTTTTTCTCTCTCTAGCCATGAAGTCAGGCTCTTCGAGTATAATGATTTAAAACTTCAGATGGACAGAATATGCAAGGATTTTTAGAAACTTCTCAAACCTTTTTAATATAGTTTCAAAAAACATAATAATGACAGAATAATGTCCACACAGGGTTTGTTGGTGAAAAAAAGTTTGAAAATGTCATACACAATCTGATCTTGTTACCTTTGAAGATGGGAGTCAGAAAGGTAATATGAGAAAGTAGTAAATACAGTGAGTTACTTCAAAAATAGGTTGCCATTACAGAGAAAGGCTTGTTCCCTACCTTAATCTGCTCATACATTTTAAGCAAAATCGCTGGCAAATGTCTATTTACTTCTATATAAGCACATTAATTGTTATGATCTCTTAATTACCATAATGCTTATTCTGGTAATTTATACTCATTTATTAACATAAACTATATATTTGCTATGAGGAAACACATATTGATTTCTGGGTTATAAACACCTATCCAAGTTCAATATAGTTGCCCCACTACAAAATCAAAAATCCATTACAAAGGTCATTCTTTAATTGCCAACAAAATCTTATACATAACAGCTATGGAATGCATTTGTGGTGTGTTACAGAAAACCTTCAAAACATTAACTGGAAGGATTTTCAAAATATATTGATTGAAGTTATAGTTTGAATTTTACGATTAAACATTACGATTGAAAAGCTGTGCTGTCTGTTAGAAGAATGTTCCTGGATACATTAGGAAGCTGGGAATCGTCCCCTCCTGGTGGCTGAAACTTTAGTTTGTAACCTTGTGGACCCATGTGTTTCCCACATTTAGAGACATGACATATTTACATCTAAGCAAGCTGTCACTGGACTGAATCTTCCCTTCCCTACACTGGGTGAGTATAACTTGAGATGAAATCCTACCTCCAGTGAAAGAGGAAAGGAGCACTCTAAAAGAAGTTTAATTTTTTTATTGTAATGGCAGCTGTGTGAATCTGCTCCAAGGTTTGAAGTGTCAGAGGAAGCCCTGGGAGAGAAGGATTAATGGGCAGAGGGCAGGTGAAGCAGTCAAAGGTGCATAAATTATACCATATCACATGGTTGCACAATTTATCACAGAGCTCTCTTTTGTAAATTTCATCACATTTATCACCACCACATATGTGCTTGTACGTATGTAATGCCCATGGTCGCATGCACTGTGGCCCAATGCTGTGATAACCGAAATCGGTGATAAATTGCATAGAACAGACTTCATGATTCTCATTACAAATTGTTTTAAAAGGTTTCAAGACATTCAGAATAAGCAGTAAACAATTGTTCACTCTGGCTTCATCAAACAGTAAGGCTCAGATATTAAACCTAAATAACCATTATGGCAGAAGCAGGAATCTTATAATAAAATAAAATTCACCCTTTTATACTATGCTGGAATTAAAGAAAGGCAGGAAATGAGAAATGATCTTTTCTGGCCTACTAATCAATTTTCCACTGTTTTTCCCGTCTCAGTACAGATTGTATTTTAGGGATGCCACAAAGTACTGACTGAAGATACTGGGCTAACCTGTAGATTTTTTATATCCACTTACATAACAAAGTTTTCTCTGCATTAGTGTGGTAATCTGTTAAGCAACTGCTGAGAAATCAGTTTGTAGTTTTGAAGATATGTTTATTGACATTAAAGTAAAAAGACTATGTGCAATTAGTTAAAATGTTGAATGTGGAAGGAAGTATTTCCCTAGAGAAGGAAGATCAAAGGGCTGTAACATAAGCAAGAATTTTGATAAAACCTTAGAATTATTTGCATTTTAAATAAACAAATATTGACTCCTTGATTAGGTAATGATACGGTCCTTCGTGATGCAAACGTGGAGAGCTCTTTGCTCATGCCAGCTACGTAAGACCTGTCCTTTCCAGTCCTTGCCTGATATTCTGTATGACCTCCATTATCTTCAAGGGGAATTTTGAGATTGAGATTGACGAAATTCTTGTCTGTTTTGCTTTCTTCTTCTTTTTCTTTACATAAATCCAGAAGCCTATGCAAAATGACTGGAATGGAACTACAGCCAGATTGGGATGCTACGAAGAAGAGAAAGGATTTCAGCTGGCAGTAGCTGTCATCACTGCAGACTGACAATAGGGGAAGTTGTTGGACAGAAGATTGTTTTTCCCTGCTGTATAAAAACTGAATACAGCTGATATAAGCTTCCCAAAGTGTATCTGAGGTTATTTTATTGCTCTTCTTATATTCGTTTCCCCAAAGCAAAATGTTGATATAACTCGTTTAGGAGCGCTCATTTATTCAGAAATTCTCTTCCAGTGCATTCAGCAAGTGCCATTGCAAGAATGGTGGAAGTTGTAATATATTGTAATATTGGTGGAATTTTCCCCTCCAAATATAAGGAGGGAACTAAAATTACAGTAGAAAAGACAAAGTATCATGGCATGATAAATGTCGTCCTGTCTAAGATCCTCTGCTGTGCAGGAATATATTTATTTTTTCAATAAATACAATTACAGAACAGTTTCCCTTCTATGAAGGTGTCCCTTGACTCTCCCTTATAATGCAGGAGACACTGAAAGATGTCAGAGGGCCAGATTTCTTCAGTGAGCATGATTATAAAATATTTCTCTATCTCCTCATTAGCTTCCTGAGATTTTTTTTTCTCCTTAACTGTGACTGTCTTGGTTTTTTTCTTACTTTCTGGGCAATTAGTGAGAGAATTCTAACAGTGACATTGTCTCTTTCCTTCAGTCTGCATTAGACTAAAAGCAGGTTTCTTTTATTTTCTGACTAGAGTGGCTGAAAGAATGTAATCTTTCATGGAGCACCTTCTTGGTTTTTTCTGTTTCAAAGCTGCAGTAGAGTAAAAGCTTAGCAGGCCTACTGACTCAGAAGCTATTCCTGCTAACTGGCTAGGGGGTTTTGTTTGCTTGTTTTGAGCTCAAAGGGGCACTAGACAAGAAAGTGGAGGGCAGAGGCTTTAAATCCTACTAAGGGAATGTGGTACAGCTATATTGCTGCTTTACCTGACGTCATCCTGGAATGCTGCAGGGGAAGACAAAGTTATTTTCCAAGTGCCCCTTCCTGCTTATATTTCATGCAAACCTAAATCATTAATTATGTCTTGCATGAGCATGGGCATCTCTTATTTACATGAACAGAAGATTTATCCCATCCTTGGGTGAAAGCAAAGAACTCTATCCAAAACAAACAATACAAAAGGGCAAGAACTTTCCATATAAAGCAGCTTTGGGATCTGCAAGCTGTTCCATAATATGCTGTTGCTGAATAGCGACTTATGTGTCTGTTAGGTAAATATCATGCTGTCATTCTGATGACGTACTATAAAAACAGAAAACAACAGTTACAACAACAACATTGACATTTATTTGGGGAAATACTGTTCCAGTCTATGTGGCACTGCAAGACTTGTTTTCATTTTGTCGAAGACCACTGACAATGGGAAAAATATGATGATGAAATTTCTGTAATCTAAGTTTGGTTAGTTAATATGAAGCCTTCAAAGCTGAGGGATAACTCAGGTTTACTCTGCTTATCTAAGTCAGAATATGTTATTTACTAGATGTAAAAACATATTATAAAATATAACTCACAAGCAGTTTCCTTACAATCAAGGAAAAAACAGGGCTTTTAAAACTCCTGTGAATAGAAATATTATTGTCTACTGGCCTGACATATGAAGGAGATTGCCTTTTCTCAGCAGGAGATACAGTTTAGAAGAAACAGTTCCAGAGTCATTTTTTAAGGAAGCCATTTAAGTTTCTTTATATCCCAGCTTTTCTAAACTTAGCTGTAATGTCAATGGCATCAGTGTATCCCTATGAGAAGACAATTGACATACTTAACAGCTACAGATTTTGATGCCAGGTTGTGCTGTGTATTGTAATAATTGCTGCTTTTTCTTTTGATGCCTTTTTCTCACACAGGATGCCACAAAGGCAGTAACTTTGTCTGTAAGAATCTTAAAATCAAGAGGACTATATTTTCCTTACACAGGTGGAGTGAATTTTGCATGCTTTGTGTTTGAGGAGTAACAGATAAACAACCCTTTGGGGTACTTTTATACAGTAATTCACCATGGGATTATAACTCTTATGTCATTATAACCCTCACTGGACCACCAGGAGGGAGGAGCAAATCCACAGCCAGTGGGTTTTAAAGCATGTACTTCTACTGAGGAAGAGAGACCTGGGTGTGTTGTCTAAGACTGTCCCAGGATCTTTGAGGTCTTTCAGTGACTGCTAACATGAACCATTTTAAAGTTTAACACTTAAAATTACAAAGCCAATATTCTCCAAGATTTTAATTCAAACTAGTGAACAGTTTCAAGGACATTTATCTTTTCAAGCAAGCAAAGATTATGTGTTTAACATACACATTACATCAAAAATGCCAACTCACGGTCTGCAAGAGAAATGTACATATAGATTTTATTACACACTTACTAAAAAGATGTAAAACCAAAAATAACAAAACATCTTCTAAAAGGAATCCGATAAGTGGTGAAGGAATGGTAACGTTATTAACATGTTTAATGCTGAAATGACCAATAATTATTGTGATGAAGATGAAAGCTTGCATTATATTCTGTCTACCTTTTTCCTTCACTGTTTCATTATGGCCATATTTGGTACACATTCTTACATTATGTTTCCTATTTCTACATTGGTCAGAAGATAAACAGTTCTTAAAATTTTGTCATTAACTTTCATTGCCTCAGGCATGTTCAGCAGGTATAGTTAAAGATACAAACATCTTGTCCCCATCCTATTTATGTTATCTTTCTTCTAAATTTGGGATTAATATATAAAGAAAAAGAAACCTAACTATACCCATTAATATCTTAGCATTATAGATATCAGGAGTACTCCACAATGCCTAGGAAACAAAAATGGGATTGTAATATTTATACTGCTTCTGTTATTCTTTAACTTGACATTGACTCGTCATATCATACTCATCATACATGTGATAGTTTAACTTTGGCTGTGGATATTATTAATCTCTTCTTAATATTAAAAAAATCAAACAACAATCAACCCACAACACAAAAGTATACTGACTGCATACTATATTACGTAGCCTGTTCCAGAACTCTGTCAAAACCAAATGCACAATAATTAATACAATAAATCTCATAAGTAGGTTCCTAGGATAAACAATTCAACGGTTAAAATTGTCACAGTAGACAAGAACAAGGAGTCACTACCATGATACTACTTAGATTCCTTTAGTCAACTCCTTTTTCTTCAAAATTCAGGGCAGTGACAGGCTCATTCATGAATTAAAAAAACCAACCAAACCTGCTCCCTAAACTTTAGGGTTGGAGGCGTTTCTTCTTACACATGGTTACCAGCAATCAATGTTTGAAATGAACAAAATGCACAGGCAATGGGAGATGCATGTCCAGAAGAAAATGAAAAACTTACCAACTAGGATATTTAAAAACAAAATGTAGGCTTTTTTCTCACCACAGCAGTGTTTTCAAGGTCAGCTGCACAACACACTTCTTTTTTTTAGGCTTGAGAAAACTTGAGTTGTTTTGGAAAATTCAGTTCAAGTTTCTTAACATAAAGGAAGGCAGGTTTTTATCCCAATCATTTTGAACAAAATAGACTAGGTAGAGAACTTCACTCCTAAAAACCAACTGTTTCATAGACAGATGGAATCTCTTTCCTCACAGATTCAGAAATTCTGACAAACTTGAACTCTGGTACTGTGACCACCCATGGTAGATGTAACAGGGAGGCCAGCTGTGTAGATATTCATCCCACAGGACGTGAAACAATAATAATTTCCCTTAAAAATTCAACATAAAGTCAATATCCCCAAAATCTTTGGACTTGGGAATGACAGATCCATTCAAATTAGCAACTTTGAAAAGTCAAGCATTCAGGAAAGGATTTTAATCTCTGGAAACACAAAACATAATAAAGATGTACATATTTTTTTCATTTAAGACAGATCTGGATGACGATTAAAAAATTAGTGTTACATCTATATGCAAAATAACCTGAATATTGATGGTACATCTAACTGTTAAATCTGACCTCTGCTTTACAAAAAATTCAACGAGATTTTCCCGAATTTATATTATAAAATTATCTTTGGAAAATGGTATGTTCCCTAAGAGAAGACAAGTAATTGCAAGTGAAAAACAGGTTTAAGAGAGCCACTCATCACATTATAAATATTTTTACCCACAGCACTTGATACAAGGAAATTAGAAGAATATATCAGTTTGGCATCATGGTTGAAACTTTAGCTTTAACTTGCCTTTTCTGTGTCCTTGTTTTTCACATATCAAATGCAGACAACACCTTTTTTCTGTCTTATCCTGTTAATGACCTTTTCAAAACAGTGGCTGTGTCACATCCATCTACAACACCTACAAGTGAGCTTCTAGTCTCTGGATTATCTGTAGATGATCTACATGCTAAAATAAGTAATAATAACGAGATCCCATCCTGGTCAACATATAACCTCAGAGAACTAAAACTTTCAGTACACTGCACACTACAAAGTACAAGAAATATACTCTTACTTCCAAAAAAGTCTGATGTTTGTAATACGGAAAGGCAATTTTTCTTGACTTTCCTTTCCTTTTCACACCAACAATTATTTTTAGCCTAATGCTGGAAGCCCTAAGATTCCCATTTTCTTCAGTGAATTTTAAAATAGGCTCATTATTTGACTGAACAAAGTCAAAGCAATTGTTCACATCAGGAGAATTACTTGCACAGGTTTAAATCCACTGTGCCAGGACCTTAATTTACCCTGCCATTTCACAACTGTGTTTAGATAACCTGAACAAAGAACAACAGAATGGGCACAAAAATCTTACAAGACGTCTTCTGCTACTTTTAATTTCCCTATCATTACTATATGACTTGTACTTTATCTCTCTTTCTACATTTCTTTCAGAGACTTCAAAGAAGAAAAAAAAAAAGAAAAATATTGTCCATGTTAAAATTTGAAGGTGGAAAGCATCGAGAAATTTCCTGCATTCCTGTTTATTTTTCAGCTAGCAACCCTAGGAAGGAGTTGAAGGATTTAATTATAATTCTTCACACAATATCAACATGAATTTTCATTCTTTAAAATAACTAGCTCACAATAAAGTTTTGCTATACTTCTCTTTTGCATAATACAGCATATTCACAGCTGTATATTAACCAATGTATCTGATTGGTGTTGGGGAATATATGCTTCAATAAAACATGCGGGTACAATGTATTTTGGTTGCAAAGTGACAGCAGCAAAAAGAATTAATTTGAAATTTTGTCATTGAATATATGATCATTTAATGTCAGGATCCTAGCATTCTTGGCTTTTTTACATTAATTATTATTTCCAAAGAATAAGAATAAATTAATTGGCATCAATAGCTTTTGGAAAACATGAAGGACCTTCTTTGAATTTTGCCTGAACCCCTTATTATACAACATACTGAATATTTACTGTAGTGACCTTCTTTCTTTTCTCCTTTTTCTTATGCAAACACAGTTCTATTTGACAGAAATGCTACGAGAATCTTGAAGAAATAAAGGAAAAGGAGGAAAAAAATGATAAAATTACATGATCCTCCTCTATGCTCAATAGTCTAAAACATCTTGTGCTCTTACGTTTGAAAGTACCGAATGAGGTTTTACTGATGAAACAGTATTGGAAATTAATTTTCTTTGCATAATTTCTATTATTATAATGTGTCGTCTATATTTGGCTAACATGTTTGGCTGACTCTCTCATTAAGACTAAGAAAGTTTTCTGCTGACAGCTAGGACTACTGGGTCCAGAAAAAATTGATAAATATACTTTTTATACTTCACACCTAAAGAGCACCCAGAGAACAACACATTGTTCAGAAAAATACCAGAATATGTCAGTGTCTCGAGATATTATACAGTAACTCCAAGGGAAAGGTCGCTCTATCACAGTGTTAAATTTGTTGTATCATTAACTGGGTGATATAGCCATTTTCAGGAATAAAATTTATTGTCGTGAAGTTAATGAAGATGTCACCATCTTTTCTATTCCTCTTGCAGTTTTATTAGGCAAGTTAGGCATTACGTTTATGGTTGTCCATGAGAAACTGAGGAATTTATTCTAGCATAAGTTATCAAAGGTGGATTTGTGTCATAATGGCATGTTTTAATTCAGTTATTTAACTTACTGCAAGACAGTTTTTTATGGCAGAACCAATTGTGGTGTCTCATGACAAATGCAGACATGCTCTTGAAGCATGTTGAAGTTTTGCACCACAGACCAAGAAATCCAGCTATAAATACATTTTTAGCTATTTGTCAAGGAAGTGTATAATAGGATGTCTGTTATTTCTCCTTGTCAGCCACACTGTTGTTATCTATACTTGCCAATGTGTGGCAAGGTGTGACTGTCACCTTGATGTGTTTGATGTGAAAGGAAGCACACATAAGATGACTTTGTCCAGTTCTCACGTGTTGGGCTTGATTCATATTTCCTTTTGCGATGCTCAGTCCTACGGCTTCTTAATTCACTGATACAATATTTGAGTTGTGACAGGGAGGGTCGCATGGTCCTGCCTTGGCCAAGAGCCAGATACAACGCAAAAAAGGGCTGAATGTGGAAAGCCATCACCCACATGACAGTGCAACTAGAACTGACTGTAGTGAGCCTTCACACAGACCATGGATGAGCAATGGAAAGGAGAATACCACCTGAAACAGCTGGAAAGGTATACAGTGATATCATCACAGACAGGACGGCGTCCTGTGCAAACATTTGGCTATGAAGACTATTGGCAGTAGAGAAGCAGATTGCAGGGGACATTGTAACATTGATGTCCAACTCCACATAGGAGCAGAGCACTTTGCTTAAGGTGAAACCAAGCCACCACCCCAAATTCATTGGAGGGAGCACTGCCTTCTCCAGGGCTTGACTGTCCTGATTCTTGGGGTGAACATCTGGTGACAGTAAGGGTGTGTATGCATGTGCATATGTGATGGGAAAAGCTTTCCTTGGCATCACCTATCCCTCTTGGTTCACTTAATAAATTGGACTTAGCAGTGTGACACTGTTTGATGTTCCTTTCCCCACCATGATAGAGCTACATGTTTCTTTTTTAAGGCAAATAACATTTTTTGTGGAACTTTCACAAGAAACTGCAATGCTCACATAACTCAAACAAAACTACCTGAAAGTGATAGTTATGTACTTTACCAGTGACAACCATTTAGAGCCTGTCAGTCAGGAAGAAAATTATTGCCCTTTGTGCATAAAATTGCAATTAAATTGTGCTTCTTGTGTTTCAGTTAAAAGACAAGCATCTCTAGACCACAACCTAAAGCATCAGAGAATAGACAGATTTCCAGGGATAAATTCTGATTTCAGTTACATCATTGCAAATTCAGAGCAAGTCTATTGAACTGAAAAGCTTTAAAATGAACTTACACTAACAATGAAACCAAAATTTGGTCCCTTCCTGCTCATTTCTATCAGCAATTGTTCCATATTTAGCTACTGTTACTGCTTTCCATTAAACAAAATGAAAACTGTGTCCAGAAGAAATGTTTTCTTTTGCCATAGATCTTTTACTGTCATCTGATATTCAAAAATAAATAGGCTCCCTGAATGTACTTCATTACATACTTTTCCTAACTACACATCTCTGGTTTATATGCACTCCAGAAAACACAGATTAAATAAAATCTGTTTAAATTACAGAAAAGGTGGCTAAAATTATAGCTGAAGAGTGTTAAAGATGTTTTTTCACAGACTGAGCAATTAGAAAAATTACATTTCATAGCATTCAAACCTCATACGCTAACACCAAGTGATAGAGTATGAATAAGGAACAAGAGGTCTGTTCTCATTATAAGATGTTTGAAGAAAGATTAGGGGTTGAACTTTCAAACTGGAATGAGAGACACATCCTTTGCTAATGAGAACTGATATACTGTACCAACAAATAGCTGTCTAGAAAAAAAGGTAAAATGTGTCTCTGTATTTTTGTTGCTCTCACATGTCAAAAATGCTAGTATATTGTAGGTTAATAAAGATATTTCAGGTGTCATTCAGGACATATTAGTAAGATATTATATTTAGGACCCCAGAATATATCAACAAAGCAGTTGCTCTCATCTGAAAAACAGAGCAAGAAAATTAAATAAGTTATAGTACTGGTCATGCACTGAAATACTGCTGAAGGGACATGTTTGCTTTTCAGTGCATTATCATATATCCCTTGTTCAGCCTGCTACTTCTCAAATGCCATATTATTTTCAGCTCTACCTTATCAAGCACAGAAGCTCAAAGTAAAGCAGCCCACAGAATATCTTATATGATAAGTCACTGTCCTCCTAAATGTGCCTAAACTCTGGACATCTCATCCTCCAAGAAACTGTCTCTTACAAACGGTAATGCCTTTTCTTACAGGAACTAAAGATGCTAAGAAAGAAAAGCATTTCATTGTTTTATATGAAAAAGCCTTCTTTTCTTAAATCTTTCTCCTTCTTGCTCCACTGCACTAAAGGAGTACCTTTGAAATAAGCTTCTTTTCCATTTCAGGCATTCTTAATCGTAGAAGATCAGCTTCAAATATTGAAAATTCAATTTGTGTTTTATTGTACATCAATTTTGTTGATTTTGATTGATTTTTTAAAATTTTAATGGAGTGTTCTATTTTTTCCATTGACTCTTTCTAGAAACCCACACTGACCTTTCTAGTGAGGGAGCAAATTTATACATCCAATTCTCTTTAGGCCATATCATTACCAATTCTAAGACCAGATAGACTATTTCCAAATTAGAAAAGCTCTGTGCTGTTCGAAGTAGAGCGATTTTGGTACCCAAAGCTAGATCATTGCTATTTTACTTACAGTCTAAAATTAGCAGGCATTCATAATTAGAAAGACCTCACAGCCTACAAAACAGGGCTGAAAGGAGCCCACCTCAAGCAAAGTTACAAAAATAAGGAAGTGCCTACAGGAGAGTATTATGGGGAAAGCTCTCATATCTTTTCTGAAAAATCAGCATAACTAGGTGCTTCTTTGAAATGCCTGTACACTAATGCACACACCTTGGGGAACAAACAGGAGGAATTAGAGGTCCATAAGCAGTTGTGGGGCTGTGATCTCATTGGGATCACAGAGTTGTGGTGGGATAGCTCATACAACTGGAGTGCTGCAGTAGAAGTTCTTTAGGAAAGACAAGCCAGGAAAGTGGGGAGGAAGAGTTGCCCTTGGTATGACAAAGCAGTGGGAATCCATGGAGCTCTGCCTGGGGTTGGGTGACAAGCCAGCTGAAAGCTTATGGGTAAAGATTAGAAGACAGACTAATGTGGATGATGTTGTGGTGGGTGTTTGTTAGAGGATGCCTGATCAGGAAGAAGAAGTCGATGAGGCCTTCTTCAGACAACAGGAGGAAGCTTCATTTTCACAGGTCATCATCCTCCTTTGGGACTTTAACTGCCCCAATAGCTGCTATAAGGGCAACACAGCACGGTACAAGCAAACCAGACAGTTTCTGAGGTGCACTGATGACAACTTCCTGACACAGGGAATGAGCTGATGAGAGGAGGTACACTGCTGGACCTCATATTTAAAAACCAGGAAGAATTGGGCAGGTATGTGAAGGTTGGGAGCAGCCTTGCCTGCAGTGACCATGAAATGGTGAAGCTCAGGATCCTGAGAGGAGGGAACAAGACAAACTGCAGGATCACAACCGTGGACACCAGGAACAGACTTTGGTCCTTAAGGGATTTTCCCAGCAGATCCCTGCAGAGATGGTCCTGGAGAGAAGAGGGGCCCAGGACAGCTGCTTGATTTGCAAGGATCACTTCTTCCAAGCTCAGACTAGACTTGGGGAAAATTAATTTATTACCAATCAAATCAGAGTAGGAAAATGAAAAAATAAAAACAAATCTTAAAACCTTCCCCCCACCCCTTCCTTCTGCCCAGGCTTAACTTTACTCCTGAGTTCTCTACCTCCTTCCCCTCAGCAGCGTAGGGGGATGGGGAATGGGGGTTGAGGTTAGTTCATCACACGTTGTCTCTGCCGCTCCTTCCTCCTCATGGGGAGGACTCTTCACCCTCTTCCCCTGCTCCAGTATGGGGCCTCTCCCACAGGAAACAGTCCTGTGTGAACTTCTCCAACATGAGTCCTTCCCGCAGGCTGCAGTTCTTCATGAACTGCTCCAGTGTGGGTCCTTCCCACAGGGTACAGTCCTTCAGGAACAGACTGCTCCAGCATGGGTCCCCCGTGGGGTCACAAGTCCTGATAGCAAACCTGCTCCAGCCTGGGCTCCTCTCTCCACGGGTCCACAGGTCCTGCCAGGAGCCTGCTCCAGCATGGGCTTCCCATGGGGTCACAGTCTCCTTTGGGCATCCACCTGCTCCGGCGTGGGGTTCTCCGGTTGTCCCTGGATGCAGGTGGATATCTGCTCCAGCATTAACGTCCATGACCCATCTGTTTTTCTTCATGAGAGCAGTTTTGATGCAGGACTTAACCTCAGCGAGACCTCCAAGCTAGATGAACCATCATCCTCGTTATTGTTTGGTTCCACGGGCAGAGCCGCGTACCTATTAGGCTTGGGCACCTGGGGAGGGGGCATGGTCACGGAGGTTGCGCTCCTGCTGTGCTGGGCAGGACCGGGGCGCCATTGCCCTCTGTCCCTTAAGTCAATGCATTCAGCCAGGCGGAGAGAGGACAGGGAATCCTCCATATCATGTGTCCTGTCTGCCTGTTGGGCCTGTCTCAGGGAAGGTAGGTTCAATTCCAGTAATCTATCTCTTTCGCTTGCTCTTGCTGATGCTCCTCAACTTACTCTCCTCCTCCTGGAGCTCTGTCACCAAGCGGAGCAGTTCCTCTGCCTGGGAGCAGCTCCCACAGCTCTGCTCGCTGCTGCCGGCCCGTACTGGTGTAAAAGCAGGGCACAGTCTGCAGCCCGGCACCTGGCGCAGCGTGTTCCCGCCGGAGCTCTGTCCAGGAAGCTACGTCAGTCGAGGTATAACAAGCACAAATATATCACAAGCATTTATTTGCTCTTGCTTCAACTCACTCTACTTCAGTTAAATAATTAGTTATACTTAGTATATTATTTATACTTAACTCTGGTACATTATTTACTCCATAAATGTGTTAAAATACAGATTTTTCCCTTACATTATCTGCCATTAGGGTCAACACGGTTTCTAGCAACTACCCTGAAAAACAAGGAGAGCATCCAGCTGCAAAATAGCCAATTAATATTCTGAGAATTCCAGAGGGAGTTTAAAGTTTGATCATTATAAATTTGGAGAGGCATGTTCAGTTTAGACAGATTAATTAAAATATCCAGGTACGTGTTGTTATCATATTGAATTTACATCTTTTTATACTAAGGTTGCATTAGTTTGATAAAATGATGTATTAATCCCAAGAGGTGCTAATTAGGTGTGAATAAATGCCACAATGAACTTTTCAGGGAAGCTCAATAGGACATTGTGCTCTAAACAGAAATATTGTCAGTCAGTGTCAACATAAATATTGTCTCTTACTGATAAACACACAAAAACCCCAATTCTATTTTCAGACAGGCATAGGATAATTACTTAAAACAACAGGGACCAATCAGTTTCTTCTGGTGCATTGACTACTTATTTTTGTATGTTTGGCAAAAAGAGTTATTTCTTCAAGCTACAGTAATCATGATATCAGGCTATAGATACTATTATAGCTGATGGCACATGTATCTGGTCAGTCACCCTAACAGCCTAGTATTTACCTTGCAAAATTATTAGATTTGCAGAAAATCCTCCCCCAAAAATGAGGTAATTTTAGATATATACTTTTAATGAAGCTCTTTTTAAAGCATTCTTTTTTAAGCAGTAAGAGAAAACAACTTCTTTCAGGTATATCAGAGATCTACAAAGCAGAAATCTACGTTGTGCTTATGTATTGAATTGCACTTAATTCTAATACAAATTTCCATAGCTCCAGCTAGACTAGTAAAAGACTACGTAAGCTACTTGAGCTACATCAACAAAAAAAAATCCCATGAAATGCCATGAAAAACAGCTGTAATAACTGGCACCTTGCATTGTAAGTGATCCCCTCTCTGGGGCTATATAAGAATTTCAGTATCTGGCACTCTACTAGAAAATGTCCATCAAATATAATATAGACATTCACACATTATATATATTTTACATTTGGGATGAATTTTGTGCTCATGAAAATAAAGGACTGACAACACTATTTAGAGCCAAGCATAATGCAGACAGGCACTATGTAAACTTCCCCACACAACTTTGCCAGTGAGCAACAGTCTTGACCTGCAACCCTTCTGCTATTCCAGTTCTTGGCCTTCTTAACTAGAGACTGCTAAGTGTGTTGAACTGAGCCAAACTGTGTGATGTGAACAAATATCCACTGGGCACAGTGATGTACTTTCAGCAGGATAAATATTATTTGTGGTATAGTAATGGTTACAGCTATGATGGTCAGTAAAATCCCATTTGGCAAGCCATCTCTTTTACTGTCCTCTTAAATCAATTTTTTTTTAAAAAATCCTCTGAAAATTCCTGCCTAAAAAGGAGGTTAGTTAAAGGTACTATTTAATACTACACTTCGTTTACAAATGCCTGTTTGTAGTCTACTGCTGAATCCAGCTGACGTTCCCATTTAAGAGCTCCCCTGAGAGGCACGTACATTAACGCAAAGCTTATTTGTGGATATTTTATTGGAGAAGACTGGATGAAGCAGAGTATCTCGACATACAGATTTCATTAGACCACAGACGTTCTGGACAGACCTGTCATTTCAAAATTTGTTTGCTTGGGTTCTTCCACTTCAACGGTTCTCTGAGAGGCTCCCTCTCCAGAGCCACCTAGAAACAATGCAGAAATAAGAGCATTTTTAAAATGCTAAGGTCTAAGCAATCACAATGCTCTGAATTAAATGTTTGTATTTTTAATACTGAACTTCGCAGCAAGGGGCTTTCTCATCTAGTTTCCTTCCATTGAACTCCCCCCACTCCAAAAGTCTAGGGCAAGAATAAGCAGGCCTCTTTAGGCAGTATTAACGAGTCCTCAGGTTGCAGATGCCATATGACAGAAGGGAAACCCAGATTCAAGCTATTGTATTAATACTTTGAGTTCAAGCACAATTTTAAAGTACCACTTATTTCACATACCTTAAGTAACAGAAACTACTTTTTCTTCCCTATAGACTTCAAACACTCCAGATACTGTTATATCCAAAGTGGTATCCAGTTACCCAGTCTGGCAAGTCACATGAATGTCTAAATCCTAGGGTTTTTTTTAAAAACGTCTAGAAACTCTACGGCAATGAATTATCTCATGAAATTTCTGGTACATCTTCATCACTTTCAATCACCTTTTCTAAAACTACCATACTTCAATGGACCTTTGAACAGACCAAGAAAAAAAAAAAACAAATTAAAAATTGACTAAAAAGGTTAGTGCAATTCTTCTGTCCCCTACTGCTGAATCAATCATTAAGCATGAACTGAAACATAGACCTGGAAAGAAAATATACAACTAAACATATCTCCATTAGAAAATGTTACATATTACAATCAAAACACTTTTGGGGAATAGAATTGACCTGACAAAACTTTCAGAAGAAACTGGAAAAGCTCTAAAATGAATGGCTTTTCACAATTCCTAATATTTTACATGGGAAAGCGATTCTGTTTTATCATTAGCACTAATAATTTCATTAAAAAATTGAAATTATGCAATCTTAAGAAAGTAATTATTACCATTTTTAAAATAAGTCATATTACCCTCTCAAAGATGTTGTGTCTTCATTTGTATTTTCCCCAATTTTACAAAAAAAAATAATGTCTCTAGTTGCATTCGTAACACTTTAATCAATGAGAGCTTAGAATGCCCAGCGTTAATCATATGCTTTGCTTCACTGCTAAGAGTGTGGACTTGAATAATACCGGAAGTAAGGACAGCTTTTAACATTGGTAACTCTTGGCCTTCACACATTGAGTGGATATTGGCCAACTAGCTCTCGCACAAGTATTATACCATTTTGCTAAAGGAAATAACACTTTTGAGATTCAATCTTCATTCTAGTTCTATTTTGTACAATTTATTAGTGAGAACAGCTTTTGTATTGTATGGCTCAGCAACTTTAGCGACAGATTTGATTTCCAGTTATCTCTGCTACAATAATAAATAAATCTCTCAACTGACAGTGTTCCTGTATGCTTACACTTTGTCCTAAAATGAGACATATTCCACCATAACTGTTCATCGGCCATTCAACTTTAATTGACCAATTTTTAGGCAGTTATCAGTTGGCTATTTTCTTTAGAGCAGAAAACGTTCCTGACAGTCAAACTCCTTTTCTTTCCCTGTTGTCAAGCAGTGAAATTATGTATTTGTGAAACTTTATAAAAGTTTCCTCCATCACCTGAAACATAGAATTGATGCAAAAAAGAACAATCTCCTGTGACTGGGCAGCCTATTTCCTCTTTGAACCATCAAGCAGTTTACAGCGAAGTAAGAATGGATATCTTGAAAAGGAAGCAAGTATTTTTCCTTATTTTAATCCCACAAAATAAAGCAAAATAAAATTTAAAAACCCACGCATCTTTTACAAACCCACAGCATCATTGGGGAGTGCCTAAAATCCAAATACAAAAGGACCGCTTACTAACATGACAACAAAGTGAAAAATAGAAACTAAGAATTAAACTCAACTCAATATTTTCAATTCAGCAAGACGTTAACATTTTTTATGTTTGCCAAAACATTTTTAAGGCGATATCCTTCATGGAATTCTGCCGTCCTACAAAATGCCACTTAGTAGTTTAAATCTGTGTCAAAAAGTAGTGAAAAATGTATGCTCAATATTAAAAAAAAAGTAACAGAAATAGATTTCATTTTTAATCCACTGCCAAAATCCATCTGACAAATACCTGGCCTTTGGCCAGTCATAGTTGAGGCTGACATGAAGATTTGTCAAACTGGGTTAACATTACTATTGAATTCTATTCTTTATTTTGGGAGATTGGCAAGGAGACAGTAAAATTCCTAGTAGAGATGCTAACATTTTGGAGACTAGCAGTAATCTATTGGATAATGCCTTATGGAAATGAAGTAGATGGAAATCAAATACTATGTCAGCAGATAGCCATCTTTATCAAAGTAAAAGCAACTATTTAGGGAAACACTGAAACAGGTATAGATATTCATAGACACACATGCACACATACGTTCTAAGTAGTGCTGTCTGCCATTAAGCAACAATGACTAATAAATTTAAGTTAAATATGCATTCTTCAGCCTTCGTTAGATCCTGTTTGCTATGTTGTACCTTATACCTTTAGTAATGCGAAACAACAGAGCATAACAAACTAGATATTTTCTTACATTATGCCTGATTTGGAAGAATGGCACTCCTTATGACATATACTATAACAGCAGAACAGAAAATTAAACAGGCTGTTTGGATCTTTGAGTCCAGTGCCTAAACACTGCAGTTACTGTATCATAAAATCTTTCTGGGTATTTTATATGTTAGTACTCTTTTTAGAAGGTTCTCTCAGAACTTCACTACTCTGATGGTTCCTGTAATTTTCAAACTAATTTTATACTTAACCTCATCTTACTCATGCTTATCAACACTCTTGAAGTGTTGTAACTGTAACTTAGAGCTTTCTTTCTTTTTCCTGGTTTTTTCTTCTCACTCCCTTCTCCTGTACACCTTTCCTTTGCATGTGCTAATCCAAGGAGCATAAGGTCTTACTAAACTATACAATCACATCTGTTGTTGTTAAGTGACTATCACTAGTTAGAGGGCAGTGAGTGATCAAATATTCCAAAGTTCAAATCATGAGAGAACAGAATGTTTGGCAGGGCTATTCCTCAACTTGGGAATTCCTGTTTTTCCAGAAAGGACCAGTTTACTTACTCTACACAACCAATCATATGTTTTTCTTTTTCCCTTGTTTCTGGATATTGAGAAAAATTATGACACTGTTGTTGCAGTCAGCATCAAGTTCCCTTTGATTTCAAAACAAATAATATGAAGGTCTCAATGCAGCTAGGATTTTTTTGTTTGTTTGCTTTCCCTGGTAGAATTTCAAATGCACGTCAAATGTTTTATTTTACTATTATAAAACTAAGAGGTTTATAAGGCTATTGTTTACTGTATTTTGTTAATCTTCATGCATATTAAGTACAAAAGATGAGAACAGTTTTGAAAGATACAAATTTGAGAAGAAAGATAAGGTCTTGATGCTGTAAATTGCTGTATACTGACTTCCTCTACATATGAGCTGCCTCAATGAAGGTGACTGGACTTTACTCTTAGGCAGAACTATACACAAAAGTCAAACTGAAGGGGCTCTGTAGATCAGTGAAAGACATGGTTTGAATTGTGAGCTCATAGTAGAAACAGCTGAGCATTTTTGCATCTGGAAACTGGTTGTAGTTATAAATGATATGAGTTTGAGAAACTTTTTTGTTGTGGTTCTTTAATCTTCTAGTTTTCAACTGAAACTTGTTTCATTAAAGTGGGGGATGCCTATTCAAGGGCTGCCTTTATAATCTTTGTTACTGCTTCAGATGGAGATCTGGTTTATGTGTATGATTTCTGCAGTAAAGGTTTATTGTATTTACTGAACCATATGCTTTTCTACAGCCTGCTTGGAATTTATGATTACATTGTTTTGGTGTAAGGTGACAACTACAGTACGTTTCAAATTAGCTGATTTCCACTGAAAATTATAGTCTCTAATGAACTGAGATTTTGAAAATTTTCAAGCAATAACATTTTTTCAGTTTTGGTGATAGAGTCCTGCTGCAAGGATTTGTTTGGGTTTTTTCTTTCCTTCACAAGTTGATAAAATGGTTTGAAAGGTTTTATTAGTGCCTTTTGGGACAAATTCATTATTTTGCGTAGGATCTAATAATCAAGACCTCTGTATCTGAAACAGTTTATTCCATTAACAGAAATAGCAAAGATACACATTTGGCCCAATTAACAAACACTTGCCAAGCACCCTTTATTTGCCTAAATACTCTAAAATTGGAAAGAAGTCATATCACTATTTCTGAAGAATATTAGCTTAACTAGACTGGCACAGCATTTCCTGAAAAGTAGGGCATGCCCATACAATACGGAACAAGAAAGACTATCCATATGGGCAGGGCAGACTGGCTTCTCAGTCACTTAATGTGATATTTGCTGAAGTCCTTGGATTAGTGGTTCGAACCACTAACTCACCACAAGAGGAACATCTGCATTCCATGAGAACCCAATTTCAAATCTTGATTGTGTAGTTGCAGCTCTACAACTTCATTAGATGAATCAGCTGTATTCTATGGCGTATGCTACTGAAAGGTCTCTTAGATGTAGTCTTCAGATCAACACATGCAGACACACTCTGTCTCAGATTTGCATGGATATTACAAACTCTATATTTTTATGTGTGGAGTAGTCCGAGTATGCATCTTTTGAGAGGCTCTCCACTGCTTCCCTCTGCGCATGCATCTCATACTATGCACTGACATAGTTGCTTTCTAAACTATAAACAGTATATAGCAGTTGTGTGGTAAAAAATAAGAATTATTAAATACGCAATTGTCATCCTTCAAAGCTAATATATTTCACCTCGAATAACAATATCACAATACATACACATTTCACACTACAAAATCCTTTAGCATTTCCAGGATGAACGGGAAAGTTGTTATTAAAAGCCAGTGCATAAAGCCTATCCTATCTCATTTCTTTTCGCTTTTCAAGACTGTCATGTTTGTTAGCAACTAAATATATTATTTACTAAATAAGTGGTATTCTCAAATGTATCCTTCTTTTTAATTGGCCATGTGACACATGAATCTCATTAACAAGGAGGGAAAAGAAAATGTGTAAGATCTATTGATAAGCACAATGCTTATTTTCCTCTTGCTCTGACACGCTAAGCTTTTTCTCTGATGCAAGAAGCCTAACCTGGTAGGACCTGCAATAAAAGTGTTCATCATTAGAAGTACTTCACAATGCACAGGTTTTTTCATCTTTGTGAATAATATTTGGTCAATATTAGTGTACTAGATCTGGCTGGGAGGGATTTAGCTTCACAGCAGTGCTATGGTGCTGCACTTTGGATTTGTGGCTAAAAAAGTGCTGATAATGCATCAATGTTCAGCCATTGCTGAACACTGCTTGCACAGTGCCAGCGCTTTCTCTCTTTCTTCCCAACCCCAGCGAGTAGGCTTGGGGTGGGCAAGAGGTTGGAGAGGACATAGCTGGGATAGCTGACCCAAATGGACCAAAGGGATATGCCATACAATATGACATTGTGCTCAGCAATAAAAGCTCAGGGAAAAGAGGAGGAAGGATGAATGTTCACAGTTACAGCGTTTGTCTTCCCAAGCAACTTCCCAAGCCAAGGCTAACCCACCACAACTAGAAAATCAGGAACGCTGATCTGTACTAGTTTATGTCAGTGGTCAAATGATGCAAGGCAGTTACCGAATAAAGGTCTAAATTAACTGCAGACTCTTCATGGAAAATAAGAAAAAGTTCAATCTAAAACAAATTTTGGCTGAGGAGGTAGAAAGTTAATAAGCAATCTACATGCTGAGAAGTCCAGTTCTCTTGCTTCTCTCCAAAGCTACATAACGGACTAGGAACAAACAGGGACAGATCATCTCAAATATTTAAAAGCCATTCTCTAAAAAAGAAGCAGCATACTGATGGTACACAGGCTGGCACAGGGATAAGTTCCAGTGGAAGGGGTTTTAAAGAAACACCTAGTAATGGAAGTGGTAAGTTTTAGGTAATGTATTTTCTAGCTTACCTTCTTCCTTACATTAGGTTGTATCACTCCTATTAAAATTAAACATTTCTGTGATTCAGAAAATTCTCAATCACTTTAAAGAACTATTTGCAGGTTCTCAAAGCTTATATTGAATTGACCAGTGGAGTAATTATGATCAACATACATATGAATATCCTAGGCAAAAGGTCTAAATATGAGAACTGTGAGCTTCCCCATCTGAGCAAAAGCCATTTTGGCAAAAGCCAAATGTTGAAAGTCATTTCACCTACTGGCAGTGGGTATGAGTTAACATGAACAAGTACTGTAGGAGACAACTACTCCCAACCCTATAATCAATGAAACAATGTCAATATTCTTCCAGCTCCAATGGATTAGGTATTAAATAAATATAAACATCTTGTTCATATAACACACTCCTAATGACTGCAGGTCCCATATTAAAATCCTGTGTAACAACATCAAGTCTTACTTTCCACACTGTATATCTACACTGCATTATTTCTTTGATTTCTTGAAGATGAGTTTTTGGCATGCTACCTTGTAGTGTAAGAAACCAAAAGTTCTTTGCCCTATGACCAGAACTTGACATGATATGATGCAGAAGACTTGTAAGAGCCGCATAAAATGCTTAGAAAATACTTTTGGAAGATGAAGGCATACCAAATCTGGTTATGATTATTTTCCCGCTGGAATGTTATGTGTCCATGGCAGGTACATTGCATAAAGGAGGCATAGATAGAAAAATAATTTTCATTGCTTTTCCTATTGAAAACACACTTAAAATAACTCAGTAGCCAGAAAAATATTGGTAAAATGGTTAACACTGTGTTTTAAATAAGATCTTCAGCAAAAACATACTTAATAGGTTTTAACTGACTATTTGTGCTGTTCATTTAAATTATGGGATATTATGAAACACACATGGATGTGCTGCATTGGGCCCACTCAATGCTTTACAAACACATTTAAAACTTTATTGGCTGATAGGGTAGGAGAAATTTCTTTTGATTTTTGTTTCTGCTATTTTCATATGTTGAACATATGGTATATCTCTCTCAAGCACAGTTGACACTAGAAATCAATAAAGCCTACTCTCACTTATGTCCAAGCATCATTTGTAAATGGCTTTAACTGTACTTTTATTAATTCAATTGCTATGATCAGCTTCTGATCAATAAAGAGCAAGTCATGAGATTCATAAATCCCATCTGTCACAATTCATTATTGGGTAGAGTTGGACAATATTTCATCTTCTTTTCTTTCTCCAGGATTGTGGAATCCATTAAATCAAAGTAACCAGACTAGTTCAGAAAGTGACTTGGAAGTTTAAATTTTTTTGACATTTTGCTAGAATTATTTCAGTGCAGTGTGTCATATACAACAAATTATAATTTTGCAATCCCATAAAATGTGAAGTGGTTTAATTTACCAACAAGTTACCCCACTTTGAAAATGGGTTTACCTTTCTAATGATGAAGTTACATTAGTGTAAAACTGAGCATGAGCTTAGTAGCTTTTGTCAGGTCTGAAGATTTGGCCTTCTATTTCTTATCTGTATTTTCTCTTCATCTGTCTTGAATTCACCTTTGTAGCTATCAAACCCAAGCATGCTATACTGCATCACATTTATATTTTGAACTTCATTTTGCCTTTTTTGAAATTTGACTCCTGTCTCGCTGGCTGCATTTGCCACTCTCTCTAGAGTAAATAATTTTCAGCTAAATTTGATAATCAAAAATGACTAGTATACCTCTTATTTCACTGAATGGTTTTAACATTATTTTACTGAATGGTTTTAACACTTCTTTCCCTCCTTATGGAAGTTCAGAATGAAGCTGATTCATAATGACATTTTACAAGCAATATCACACAATGGCCCATGCCAGGCACTTTACAACTACACTGACATTTTATACAGAGCAAAGGATTCTTCTCCACGTTCTTTTTTTTTTTTTTTTTTTGGGGTGGGGAGGAGAGCAGACAACAACAACACAGAAAATCTCATCATCTTTGAATTTTGTTTTACCAGCTTTCTAAATAAAATTTTATTATCTATTACATCATGAGTTCATCTCTAGACCAATATCGGTAAATAGGAAATACGATTTCTCTAGATATCCTAAAAACTGGGGAAAATCCAGAAGCCTCATTTTCTCCACAGCTGATAACAAAGGACATTTGTAGAACCTGTAAGTGGAAGCCAACATTTCCAACACAGCTTTGATGAGATTCTGCTATTTCCCTTAATCTGAGAGATTATAGCTGTCCTATCAGTAGGGCTTTCAGCAAATATTATAGCAAAACTAGCCTGTGCTTTATTTGAAACATCACATGAGCAGCTGGTTTATGAGAAATATTTCATGAGATTTTTTTTTTAATATATAAACTATATTATTTCTTCTTAAATAAATACAGCATTGCAGTCAGAAAAGGTACTGCAAGTCAAGAATTAGGGTTCCACTCAGATTCTGTTAATGAATTAGATCTGATCTGAGGCAAGACATTTAGCCTGGTCTTGTCTCTAGCCCTTTGTAGACATGTAGCTGAATCTAAAGAGCACAGAGAGTTTCCACAGATTTTTCCGTGATGAGAATGATGATTTAAAGACATTATTTATTTATCTGTTTAAATAAATACTACTCATGAAGAAAGTCTGGGCATAGCTGGTGCATTACTCTCATTCATATGTCTTCTACAGATTTCTAAGCCACCCAAAATTTTCACTCAAAATTCATCATTCCTCATATTTCAGCTCTTTGTATAGGCCAAAACTGTGGTTTTTTCCTGGAAATCTTGCCTATATAAAGCCCTCCACCAAATATTAGTGTTATAACAGTGCATGTTAAAAGCATTGTCCCTTATTTTCATTCACACCTTTCATTCTCCCCTTTAGCTTGGATCTCATTCTATAAATTTTTTTCCTAAATACCTCTTCTTTCACTACAAATCTCTCCTTAGAACATTTGCCTTCTGTTAAGACATCTGCCTACAATTTGCTCAAAAAAGGATCAAAAATGATAATATGTAAATTAGGAAACTGTTCCTTGCTACATTTCAAGATTAAACCTTTGGCAATATTTTGCGCATTATTTAGTTTTGACTCTAGATTCAGTGATGGTCATATGTGATACGACTTTTGCCTACAATTCAGAGTAGTGCATTTAGCACTGGTGTAAGTTCAGAGCTTTAACCAAAAAAAGAACAAAAGATTAAGATCCTTTCTAAATCCAAAATCCAAAACAACTCAGAGAACAAAGATTAAGGCTTTGGTGTAGCTTTTAGAGAGCAGTAAAACCTTTAAGACAGGGGCTATATAATCCATATAGTCCACTGGGAAAAGTTGGCATAAGGGCACAAATACCACTAATTTCCATCTATCATACTAGATATAAAAAAAAAAAATCTGACAGTATGTAAAAGGTATACAAAATGACATTTTGTTTGTAGGTCAGCTACTGTGGCCTAAAATAATTTGTTCCTATTTCATAGGTTTATATGCATTCCTAGATAGTTAATCATGGGAAATACTCTACTTTTCAGTATTATACTATAACTACACAGAAAAAAAAAAAGACTTGGAAATAAAGAACACCTAACCTCCAGAGAGAGGTATTATTGTAATATGTCAAATAGAGGGCAAATCTTTTATTAACAACGGATCAAATTACAGCCAAATGATCACAATTAGATAATCCATGTGTTCTTCTAAAACAAACTAACCTAGAATAAATAGGAGCCGTTACTATCTGATGTAAAATTATCACTTTGCCACAGCTTTTCTTTCACACTTATCAAAAGAGAAGAAAACTCAAAAATAAATTCGCAAATGACTAGAAAGTCAACCAAATATTCCATATATGTAAGAAGGTGTAATTTAAAAGAATTATATAGAATATACAGTATATTTTCAGAAAACAATATAGACCATAATAGAATTATTTGAAACTGTCTCTTTACTTTTATTTTAAAACTGAGAGAAGAAATTCAACAGAGGATCTCCCCACAGGTCCAGCTACATTACTCAGTATGATGAAATCAAAGATTTCACCACAATAAAAAAAATTCCTGCTTAATATCATTCAGTCATTCGGTTCATATTCCCAAAAAACATAGAATGTATTTGGACTGTGAGAGAAACTCAGCTATGTAAACCACTGAAATCTTCTTTTATCTGTAACATGAGTAGCATGGTAAGATCACAAGCTGAATAGATCCTTAAATGTTATTTTAGTAGGTTGTAGGAAGTTTATAAGTTTATCATTGCTATTAAACATAGTCCAGTGGCCTGCTTTTTTTCAAGACTGCTCAACATACCATGCTGTTGTACTACAACTTTGGTAGATTGCTGATTCTGAAAAGCCTGTATTTTTTAAGTTATTTCTGGCCCTGCAGAAGTGACCCCTTGTCACCTTCAACTCGGCAACTGCTCTATCCTATGACATCCAAAAAGATAGTTTAGCACTTTGAAGGCACTTATCACAAATGTTGCCTTATGGTAAACCTTGTGCCTTTGCATGCCATTATTCAGTTTTCTTTCCAGCTTTCTGAGCAGCTCTGTTCAATAGAGTCTAATTCTAAACAAGTGTCGTACACGTGCAGTGCAGCATTTGTGTTCCATTTTCCTACTTAGTTCATCAACTCACAATGTGATGGTCATTTTCAAACTAAAGTTTCCATCTGTGACTGCTGCCTTGCATTTCATTTAAAAAGCTTTACAGTCATTCCAGTTGCTAGTTTCTGCTATTTCTCCACTTTTGTGCTGATAAAGGTATTACATTTCTTAAATAGTTTATCAGTGATTTTCTTTTAAGTGAAACATACCAGGTCTTGGATCTTTAGGAAACCTTCCAAACTTGATCCTTCTTTGCATTCTAGTCCAGCAGAATCCCTTTCTCAGCAGTGAACACTTTCACACACTACATTCTAGCTTCCCAACAATTTTAAGGCAATGGAGCCCAAATCCTGAGCTGGTATGAATTACATAGCCTCTTTCTGAGGCCAATGGAGCCTAATAACCTCAGCTGAGAGAGTAGTTCAAATTTTTGGTATGTTGCTCAGACTAAAGTAATCTCTAAGAACTAATGCAAACCATCATTTAAAGCATGCCCACATGTGAAAATGTAAATTGTACTCACTGTGATTAACACAGTGGTCCTGAAATGCATTTTTTAAAGTTAGTGAAGGAGCTGTAGAACAGCTCTGAAAATATTGGCCAATGTGAGAAGCAGAGAAGTTGGGGAGGGTCGATATCATGTCAAGTAGGCTAACTTGGGAGCTCCAGCAAAAATCTTCAGGGTGCTTATGTGAACCAAATGTTACTCTGACAATCCTTTAATGAATTAAAAAAGAAATACAACCTATACTCATTTTGTTAGACTGATTCTACTTCAGATCTTGACCAGACTTTTATCTGATATGTGCCTGCAATTTAAAAAAAAAGAATAAATCCAAATGCTTTTTCCTCAGGACAAAAAAATTAAAAATTGATGCAACATGGATAGCTTTCAAACTCCTAATTCTAGCTTGCATGTTTCTTCAAGACAATTTTGTATTGCCATATAATATTTTACAAAATCCAGAGAAACGGCTAACTGCTACGAGAACAAAGAAGAATTTTATGTGAACATACATTAAGAGAAAAAGCAATTAACAACTTGGTATATGTTTTCACTTTTCACAGAATGGATTATTTTCATCAAAATTCATCTGGACGTTAATGGCCTGTTCCTCCTCTCATATCACTTTTACACTGACATGACGCAATTAAGTTCAATGGAGTTATTTCTGATTTACAGTATAGTATCTAAGAAGGATCAGACCCTGAGAATTTCATGTATCTACCATCACAATATAAATAAGCATCTGAATCCTCACTGTGAATCAGAAACATTTAAAACAGATAGGGAGCTTAGTACAGGAATAGCATAATGTTAAGTCTTTGGAGTTTGGGAAGGTTTAGTGTGGTTATTTTTGTTTGCTTGTTCGTTTGTTTTGTTGGTTTGTTTGTTTGTTTCTTTTTTTTTTTTTTTTAAGAAAACAAACCAAAACAACAACAAAAACCCCCAAACTTCTGCAATGCTCTGCATAGTTGTAATAACCTTTCTGGATTACTTCTTGATATGCAATTTTAATATCCTTCTCTCTTTGACAAGGTCAGGTCTGCTTTCTCTTTTAGGCAGCTCAGAAGACTCAAGTTATAGCTAATTGCTTTGATTATCGGTTCTGTAACCTCTAATTCCCCATGACCTTTTCCAAGCCCATTTTCAATTTAATGAGCCAAACTAGTAAAGCTTATACTGGACTTTTGATGAGAGCTGCCAGAACGTCTTGACAAATTAAGTGTTCCACATACTATGTCACTTTCAGACCAAATGAAACTGCAGAGGTAATGTTATTTTTCTTTTAAGTTATATCATTTGTCTGTATAGAATAGTTGCTTTTCACAGGGGGGAAAAAAAAAACCAACTCATTTTTCTGTACTACTTTCTGTAGCTTTAAGTTGGCCATACTTATTCCATACAGGCTGGTCCCTCTCTCAATATATATATTTGTATGAATGCAACATTGTGACTTTCATTGTTTTCTTATCCACTTCTGTATTTGATTAAGCTACACTGACTTATTCCACAACTCCACCAAGGTTGATACTGCACCAGAGATGGAAACATCCTTACAGAGGACATTAAGAAACTTCCATGGCCACTTCCAACAAAAATGAGGTTATTATATTAAAAGCATTTTTATTCTAGCCAGTTTGTACCACCCTAATTGTGCCTATGATTATCAGGGTTTGGTTTTTTTTTTCGCAGCTATTTACTGCACTGCAGCTATTAAGCTTTCATGAAGGTTGAATGTGACTGGAACTAGATGGGCAATGAACAAAACCGTAATGTCTTACCCTTTGCTTTTTCAGGAGGATGCAGGATCAATATCAAGACTTGTTGTAAACCAGAACTCAATGGGATGTAAAGAATAAGGCATTTGTCCTTCATGTTTATCTTGGCCATGGTATTTCATGCTTCCTGTTTCTTTAAAGCTAAGCTCACTAGACTTCTGTCCATCATTCTTTGTTTCATGGTGATCATGTCCCTATTTATTCTTTTTTAATAAAGACTACATGAGTAATATTTTGTTTTCCAGTGCATTCAGATAAAGCAAAGGTCTTGTCAATATTCATCTAAATATTAATCTACTAGTATTAAATTTAAAACCTGAAGATCTTTACATGGCCAGCCATCCCATAATCTCTTATGTACATTCTTGTCTTTTCCATCTGCCTTTGAGGGATCAGAAACATCATCATAAATCTTAAATATTCATGTGCCATATCTGAAAATTTGACCCTGTAAGGACTTTAGGCACCTAGAAATTAGCATGTATCTTTCAGATACTTGATCCCTAAAGTAGAATCCAGATACCTTTCTGGAGGCCACAATGTAGAAAAGGATGGAATTTCAGATGGAGGTACCTCTGTCTACTTCCACCCTTCAGAAACTGTCAGCGATATATACATATTTTTAATGTGGTTATTATCTTTCATACGATGATCTTGTTACTGACGTAGCTAGCTGCCTAACTCCCACCAAACTGATAGATGCAATTCCTTCATGAAATGTAAGGGGCTCAAATAAAAACCCTTTGTTTCCCCAAGAGAGTTCACAAACCCTCTGAATGCTGAGCTACTCCAAGAGATTAGCATTGTCCATTTCTCCAGTAGAATGAGGATCCAGAAATTAAAAGAGCATGTCAGGCAATCTGATTCTGCAGCCTAATGCCTCAAGCAGTTAACAGGTTCTTTATAAAGAATAGTATTATAAAGAACTAAAGCCTTGATAGTAAAGCAAAATAATAAGCAAAATTTACAAATAATGCATAAATGATCACTACTATGTAACTCTTATACCTATTAACCATTGGCCTGATTTGGCTTTGGATTATTCCAACAAAATCAGTTCATTATTTCAGTGAACTCAAAATAATGTAAAATCACCTTCAGTGGAAGCATAAGTCTTATATTTAGGAGTACTTAGGTTTCCACCCCTAGCCTGTTATCAAGAGATTTTCTTGGATACCAAAGTTCCAAGTAAAGAGTTCAATGAAATTAAAAGAAAACCAATTCTAGTAAGAAAACGGGTCAACAAAACCTGAATTTCTTTCTCTAAACTAAGCCATCATTATCTGTCACGAACATAACAGAAGATTTGTTAAAACAAGAGAACTGTAACTGTTCTGGTTCTTTTAATTCACATTTTTTATTATTATTATTATTATAAATGGTATTACTTCCCTTTTAAACAAAACAAAAAACAAAGCTTCCTTGCCACACCCTGTCCTAGTTCTGATAGTGGGATGAGGACTTGACTTGTGTCAGGAAAGCTGTTTTCTCTTTGGTTTGGAAAGATGCACGTTTGTATGTGTTTTTAGAAAATTGTCTCTGAAGTAAATCCCATCAACTGCATTATCTAGAATAATGAATGGTTGGGATACATAAGATGGCAGTAGGAAAAGAAGAAAAAAAAAAAAGTACTACAGGTAGATAATTAACACCTTCTGGATGAGATTGTATATCTTATAATCAACTTTAGTGCCTCTACACCATTCTCCCTAGCACTTACTTTTCCAGTACTGCAGTACAAAGACATCTCTGCTAGTTTCTAGCCAGTTCACATCTATTTTATATTTGTATTGTCAAGAGGGCAAAAGGATCAGTTGGGTTTTTTATTGTGGTTTTTGTTCGTTTGTTTGGTTTTTTAAACACCTGTTAGAAAAAAGGATGCATTAAGGCCCTCTTAACCACTTTTAAGGAATCACTTCCAGTGCATTAAACTGAGCATCTTACTACAAATTACTACAACCATATGGTCATTAGAAGCTTTTGTACTTAACAAAAGTTAATACTATCAAGAATATCTTGTCTCCATAAACTTCCCACTGTGATGCCATCCTTTACAAACTATATGTACTATCCAGCAAGTGACTGAAGAGACTTCTGAGTTTTGGTTCAGTATTGTTTTTTGTTTTGTTTTTAAACTTTTTAAGATTGTTACTATTTAATTAGATTTTGAAAGTTTATATTGCTTTAGAGATCCATGTTAACCTTAAAGTGAATAAAGCTCAAAATAAAAACTGAAGCTTAGTGCCTTGGTGAGTATGAGCCACACTTGTGTATTTCAGATTAATCCTAGGCATTGATTTTTTTTAAATTTTCTTTTTCTTAAGTAAGATACCGAAGCTCTATCTAATCTGTTTTATGATAATCGTGTATCGTGCTGGTCAATTTTTTCTTCTACATTAGAGCAATATTTTTCTCATTCCAAGAGATGTTTCAGCACACTGTTAATCAAGATAAGGAAGTATCAGTGTATTTCCAGAGTAGTTAAAGCTAGATTACAATTGGAATGAAAGGCAATTTGGTATTTGAGATTGTACAATATCAAAGGACAGAGAGGTAGAAAATCCTCCCAAATGGTGACTTCCAGCCCACTAGAAGGAAAGGGAAAGAGACATCCTTACTAAGCCCTTGCATAGAAAGAAAGATGCAAGATCATTCCCAAGAAAGTAGGCAAGAGGTGAAGATAAGTGTTCACACTACCTGGCATCCATTATCACTGTAAGAAATGCTAGCATTAAACTGCAGCTGTGACAATATATTCACGAAAACTTATTATTTTCATTCATATTATTTAGTATGTGGTATTATTTATCAATGAATACTGAAAATGGTGGGGGGATTACTGTTTTTCTAGATGTTTACAGAAAGATGTGTGAAGGCAAAGGGTAAAAAGCAATATGAGAAACAATTGGCAAAACAGCACAGTGACTACGCTCAGTACACAAGCCTATCCACTGTGCCATACTGCCTTAGGGAAGGAAAAAAGTGAAGGGACTATGCACAACCATCTTTTCTACTCTTGATGTTATTCAGTCAGCACTAGACAGGGGTAATAAAGTGACTATACGATGTACTGAGGGCTCATCTGGCTCGCTGGCGAGGCTGCCGGCATAGTGCTTTTGCCCTGAAGGGACTGAAAATATTTGACATCAACAACTCGATCTACTGGGATTGTGACAGCAGGTCTGTATCTCTTTAGTGCAGCATGTCAAACCGAAGAAAATAGGGAAAGCAACATGGGACAAATGTTTTGACCTTACAGCGCTGTGCTGTGGTGATGAGATGCTACAAGTGTTATGATTTTCCCTGATAATGCTTGCCAGGAGCAATACCTTCTGCTGTACTTATGACTGGTCTTGTTTATGTACATGTTCTGTTATACATTGGCAAAGTTATTAATATTAAGTTTGATTCTAAAAATTCCTTCTGTTCAGAAATGTACAAATCATTTAATCAACAGAAATAACTTTCTCAGATTAGATAAAGAATACGTAAACTTAAAGAAATTTTTTTTAAATAGTCAAATATCATTTTGAAAGGACCTTGAGATATAATAATTGCCAAGGAAAAAATAACTCCAGTGCATTGTTTACAAATGAAAATCGCAACACAGTTTTCTTAACAATATGCAACACAAAACTATCTGATAGTGCATGTCTTCAAAGGTCACATGGAAGTTTCATATTTTTAAAGTGATTCTCCTTGTTCTAGTGTTGTTAGTCATGATACAGGCCTGCTGTACAGTGAAATACAAGGTTAGTGAAATAGTGTATGTGAGTAATACAAAAGCTTCTTTCCCCTCCCCACTCCCACCAAAAGGCCATTTTTATTCCTATTCTTCCAGAACAGAGGAAGTCAAAATCCTCCATATAGGATCATAGAATAGTTGGGTTGGAAGGGACCTTTAAAGATCATCTAGTCCAACCCCCCTGCCATGGGCAAGGAGGCAAGGACATCTTCAACTAGATCAGGTTGCTCAGAGCCCCGTCCCACCTGACCTTGAATGTTTCCAGGGATGGGGCATCTACCACCTCTCTGGGCAACCTGTGCCAGTGTTTCACCACCCTCACCACAAAAAATGTCTTCCTTATATCTAGTCTAAATCTACTGATCTATCATATATCTATCATATCTAGCTATAATCTACCTATCTATCATATTTCTATCATATCTATCTTCATTGCAATTTCCAGTTCAGCAAATTAAATAAACCAGAAAGAAAAGTTGTATTAAATCTATGAGGCATTAATTAAATCCAGGAGGTATGTGAGTACAGGCTCCTTCAGATTCTTGTGAAAATATTCTGAACAGAATTTTAAAAAATCACATTTTTAGTTTATATTGTAATGCCTTTCTTAATATCTAGGCATATCAATACCGTCAACAATAAGAAAAGGGATTTTATGAATCTCAGTTAAGTGTCTAAATGCTTTTTAACTAGAATTAATATACAAAGATATTCTAATATGCATAATAGTAACTGGAGTACACAGTTAAAAAAATAACAACACTAAGCTATTCTAAATATGACATAACTGTCTTAGTGTCATAATTGTACTGGCATAGACAGTCTTAAAAAAAAAAAACTATTTTAGGAATTTTTGGAGAGAACGGTTGTTTTCTTGTACCTCCTGATGGAATATGTTATTTTCAAAACCCTTGCTATATCAAATGTTACTCTATTATATAACTAGATCACCATAATTAATGTGATAAGTTCAGAAAACCTGAATCTGCTAATGGAAGAAGAAGAAGAGTGTGTAATTTTTACATATCGTTTGCAGAATGATACTGAAAGAGCAGCATTCACAGAAGAGCAGGACTGTTGAATATTAATAAAAATATGGTGCTTAGTTTTCTAGATACATATACTGAGGTGGTTCTACTGTTAATTTCAGTGTGAAATGATTTGTTAATCATGAGCATACAAGCCAAACACTCAGTACTACCAACAGAATCTGCAAATGACAGGAATATATTTTTAATTTTGTTTTTTTTTCTGCGTAAATTAATCATGACAGCACTCAATACATCGTTTGTGGTTTTCTAGCTTAAAAGCTGTCATATAGTTTGTCACAGATGAGAAACACCACAACGTAACTTAAGCAATGAGCCACATGTCATCATTAGCATTCAATGCTAAAAACCCACAAAATGAAAATTATTCACCCATATTATTACACCCATATCATTAAGCACTTTCTTTGGAAGTACTAAAGGAAGTACTTCCTTGAGGAACGAAGACTTGAAGGCCAAGCTTAGCAGAATCTCTCTCAAATAAGAATGAGGGAATTAGATCCTGTATTTGCAACTAATAATTCAACCTCTGCTAATACAGAAGAATTTTATCCCACTCTGTAACAGTGAAACAATGCATTATAGTAATTTTGCTTTCTATCAGAGTGAATAGTTATATATCCTGATAATGTGAAAAAAAATTTTTCTGCCCTAAGAAGAGAGAGCTATTCTTGCTATTTACCATGTTTTTAGGTTGACATATTTTATTTACATGCTGCTTCTCCCCATCTGAGGTTTCACACTGATGGTCCTTTGAGGAACTTAAGTACCCCAAAGCACTACCTCTTTCAGTGTTTTGTTGAATTTGAATTAAGATTCCCTGTAGTAAGTTGCAAAATTGTTCAAAATTGACTCTAGGCATCCTAAGAACCCTAAAGCTTCTAAGGGACTTGTTTAAAACTAAAAACTGAATATCTCCTGAAGGAAAACTACATGTCAGATTTATATTATAATGTGTTATTGTGCTTTTTGTTCTAATTGGGTTTGAAGCCAAAATGCTGTTGTTTTGCAAATGCTCCTGAAGTATTATTCTGTTATTATTATTTCCACATAGAAAACCAACCAAGCAAACAACATAACAAATAATAGCACCAGAACAATAGCAATTCTAGCAAATTTTCCATCCATTATCCATATTATTTAATTGTACAATTTTATGTCACATATGAGTAAGAAGTTTTAATATTTATGGTGAAGCATAGTGACAGGTTACATTTTATACAAATGAAGTAAAACTACTTTAACTGAATGTCTAAGAGGACAAAATTTTATTTTGAAAAATTTAGCTTAGCCTCAAGAATTAGATAAGGAATATGAAAAAGAAAATAATATCTGCCAATAAAGTATATATAATCATCAGCAAATTTGTACTGCTACTTTGCACTTCAGCAATGCTAAAATACTCTTATTTAATGCTAATCAAGACAGTGAAAGCAGCCAAGATATAAGAAGCCTAAATGCGCTGTTTCTTTAATCATAGAAATGTCTTGAGAACTAATACTTCCTTTGTGGACATTTAAATCTTCTTCAATACAGACTACAGTTGAATTATTTTTTTCTTCTGTACTGCACCTAAATGTATATTTGATTCAAATATAAATGTAGAGTTATTCATTCAAGGTTAGATTTTTTTGATGTAACAGAGTATGAGGCTGCTGTATATTCTAAACAGAACTATAATATGAGTAATAAAAGTATTGTGTAACAGATTTTTGTAATAATAGAAACTCTTTCATCTTTGAGATTTAATCTTTTGAGGCAGAAAGATGACCTAGCAATTACTTTATATTACTTTATAACTTTGTTAAAACTTTTTCCTTTAAAAATTATCTCTGCTTACCATTTATCATATATTCTATATATGTCTATATATGTAAATTAAATTCAGACAAGTAATGGCAACTTCCCTAAACCAAACAAAAACAAAAAAAAACACCAAACAAATCCACAACAATCTTTCATCTTTTAAAGTAACACTATCAATACTTTAAAAGTGTCCTTGGTCTTCTGTGTTGTAAAAGTTACTAAAGCAATAGCTTGTCAGAATGATACACACAATAGATATACCTAATAGCTCAATAGGTTTTCTGGAGATAAAAAAAGGAGGCTCTGTTCTTGTTTATCTTAATGAAGCAGTGTCCCAGGATTCCTTCATGGCTTTCATAAGCTATATTTGGCCCTTAGCTTTGTTTTAATATAACCAGTGTAAATTGATGGCTCCACTTTGATCGTTAAATTTCTCCTCCACTGATTTAGTTTCAATCTTTTTTGATTTTCTAGTGCCCCAGTCCACTCTACACAGCTAATCAAGTAAGAGTAAACTAATCCAGTTTAACATCATATTCATAAAGTTATTTCGTAGCTGTAGCTGGTACTTGATAGAGTTCAAAATTTAACAAATCATATTTAAATACAGGAACAGCTACTTTCAGACTGAAGGACTGAGGCAATGCTCACTCAGCTGATGTGAGAAATTGAGAGTTAATGACCTGGTTTCTCAAGATGGTCCAGCCTTCTAGACTAAGACAGCTAGCTATGACACCAAGGCTGTATATACACCTATGAAACAAGTGGTATGAGGAGCTTCAGTTGAACACTCCTCACCTTCTACTAAGAAAGTCCTACTGAGTGAAATATGGTTCACACCAGATCCAGCTCCTTCATTCAAATGGTATCTGAGATTTGGGTATCCTCAATAAGTCTGAAATGGTGCTAGTACAGGCATAGTGAGACTATACTGTGCTTCATTACTTTGAGATATATCATAACACTCAGACCTTAAATATACAAACAAGCAGAAAATCACTGCACTTAAAATTCCAATGTTGAAACTATTCAGATTCTTGAAACAAACATTTAAATTGTAGTTTACTGAACAGATTAAAATTCCGTTCTCTCAATGTCTACATATTTCTGCACTACAGGAAACAGATGGCCTTTGACATCAACCAGCCTTTGGAAAGAAAAAGGAAGGGAGTTCAAATACAAGTCAAGATAACATGCATTTCAGGTTGCCTGTATACACACAAATCCTTTACAAGCTTACATCTCAACCCAGTCCACACAGAAGGAACACCTACTCTATATTCACTTGCATTTTAATTCTCAGTAGAAAAATAATGGAAGAAGGTCAAGTACCAGTTATACCAAAACAGTAATGTAGTTCAACTGTATAGAAAAGGCTGAATTAGAGGAGACCAATTTTGGCACAGCCATCCATACCAGTTACTTCAGAGTACAGTTAAAGAATCCATGGAAAAGGTAATTGAAAACATTTGTAATCTAGGTTATATCTTATAGGAACAGCATTTCAACTCAGTGCGTAGTGGCTAGCATAGATCCTGAAGATGCTTATTCCTTAGGCTACCAATATTTATCTCCCAGTTAATATAACGCAGGATTCTCACATTTTCATTTTAACATCAGACAGACTTCATTAGGTACAGAAAAATGTTTCAACTGTAACATTTGCTCATATTATAGTATACAGTAGTGGGCAGATTGTATGACATGAAGGTACCAGTATAAAAGGTCTACAAGCAAGCGAAAATGCTTCATGCATTAATCAATTATCAGTGGGTTATACAGTCCATTGATAATTACATCTGTTATCAACTGACGGGATTTCCACATTTTCTATGTATCCAGGAATTTATTTTGAAAATGCAAAATCACTAACATGTATTAGAAACAGAAGACAGGTTTGAATGCATTTAAATGAGTATGTATTAGTAACAGAAACAGGGTTCAACAAAATTATACATATACATGGAAATAAAGACACTTTCGTCTAATATGGCACCTTCTATAAAATGCTTGTTATTTCATTTAAGTATCACAAAACTTGTCAACTTACATGCAGTTAGAATAAAACACGATTTTTTATCATGTTTCTTCTAATTAAAGTACAAAAGGACTTTTCTCAGTTAGAAGCTAAGCACAATAGGAAGAAGGAAGTTTACATTTCAAGCAAGGAACAAGACATTGTTCCTTAGTGTGACTCATAACCAGGAATTCATATCTAGATTCCTGTTAGGTTGCACAGCTGACTCATGTGCTCTCACAAGGTGTGGTGCAGAAGCTCTTCCAAAAGTTGTAAGACAATAATTTTCAAACATACCAAGGAGACATATAAAAATGAGCCATTTCAGTCTCCTGGAAATGACTAATGAGAACTATTTCAGCCATTACTTGCAAATATTTACTCTCCAATGCAGAAGGTCATAGTTACCAGGGTTTTAACGGTAGAAATACTGGGTAGGTACACTTCCCAAACATTTTGGGCCGATCCATATTATGTGGAATAAAGACAAGACAAGCAGCCACTTCAACCTATATGTATACATATGTATTTAATGTACTTTAATTAACTTAAAAATCACTTTGAATTTCTAAGAAGGACCAAATTAGTTCTGTTGGGTTTTTAAACTTTTTTTTTTCTTTTTAATATTCTTCATTAAGATAATGAATGGTTCAATGTCCAGGTGGAGATCGGTGATGAGTGGTGTCCCGCAGGGGTCCGTATTGGAACCAGCACTGTTTAATACCTTCATCAATAACACAGACAGTGGGATTGAGTGCACCCTCAGCAGGTTTGCAGACAACACCAAGCTGAGTAGTGCAGCTGACACGCCTGATGGACAGGATGCCATCCAGAGGGACCTGGACAAGCTTGAGAAGTGAGCCTGTGTGAACCTCATGAGGTTCAAAAAGGCCAAGTGCAGGGTCCTGCACCTGGGTCAGGGCAACCCCCGGTATCGATACAGGCTGGGGGATAAAGAGATTGAGAGCAGCCCTGCTGAGAAGGGCTTGGGGGTACTGGTGGAAGAAAAGCTGGACGTGAGCCGGCAATGTGCGCTCGCAGCCCAGAAGGCCAACCGTATCCTGGGCTGCATCAAAAGCAGCGTGGCCAGCAGGTCGAGGGAGGTGATGCTGCCCCTCTGCTCTGCTCTGGTGAGACCCCACCTGGAGTCCTGCACCCAGCTCTGGAGCCCTCAGCACAAGAAAGGCATGGACCTGTTGGAGCAGGTCCAGAGGAGGGCCAGAAAATGATCAGGGGGATGGAACGCCTCTCCTATGAAGAAAGGCTGAGAGAGTTGGGGTTGTTCAGCCTGGAGAAGAGAAGGCTTCGGGGAGACCTTATTGCAGCCTTTCAGTACTTAAAGGAGCTTATGAGAAAGATGGGGACAAACGTTTTAGCAGGGCCTGTAGTGACAGGACAAGGGGTAATGGTTGTAAACTAAAAGAGGGTAGATTTAGACTAGATATAAGGAAGACATTTTTTATGGTGAGGGTGGTGAAACACTGACACAGGTTGCCCAGAGAGGTGGTAGATGCCCCATCCCTGGAAACATTCAAGGTCAGGTTGGACGGGGCTCTGAGCAACCTGATCTAGTTGAAGATGTCCTTGCCTCCTTGCCCATGGCAGGGGGGTTGGACTAGATGATCTTTAAAGGTCCCTTCCAATTCAAACTATTCTATGATTCTATAAACACAAAACTTATTCCAGAAGGTAGAACAGAAACCAAACTCATGCATAAAGGGAACTAGACAAGACTCTCCCTTTACAGCCGGCCTGTGAATACTTTTGACATATGAGAGACAGAGCTTCACGGACATGTCTCCTTTCCATCTCCTGAAGACTGCAACTACTGCTTTTTCTCATGCTTTCTTGCCTGTGTAGGTATGTGCCCTTGTGCAGGACAGATTGTCCCGGCATTCCAGTCAAATCCATACTTGGGAACCACTTCTTCCCTTTTGCACTATCTGTGTGATATAAAACTGTTTCTCAATGGAACTCAAAATGAGAAATGGGCTTGAAGTCCTACACAGCAATCATGCTTCCCTGTGCTATGTGCTGTAAACTCCTGGAAATGAAATAGATACTCTCTGCCCTAAAGAGCATATAGCCTTCTAGCGCACAGATACAGCAAAGACATAGGAAGGAAGAAAGTCTAACAGCCATACAAGACGGAGAGTAACATGAGGCAGGCTAAACCCTTGGATGGGTGTTTTATCCATGAAAAAAACTGAATTATACTTTCTAGCTTTATAGTCCTCTGAAAATCTTCCTTTCTCTTCCCTTCTATGTTAAGTGAATATTTGTTACGACGAGCCTACCACAAGAAGCAAAACAGGGAACAAACTAAAGAAAGAACAATGATTACATAGGAAGCAAGAGATCTACATCTATATAAAAACTGTAGAAATAGTCCTACTGCTTTTCATTTTGCTATGCTCAGGAGGTTTCTCTGGGAAGAAAAACACTCATCCCTCATAGCTTTAACCCCATATTTAACTCCCCCCATGAATAGCCACTTCATAATGAAAGTTCAATTCTGTAAATTACAATCTGATATACTTTCTTCACTGCCAATGGCAGTTTCATTTGATAAGGACTTGAAGAGGGTATCCCAGACTAAGTGAAAATATTCCCTCCAACACACAATAACAAAAAGTTATTGAATACAGTTAAACAAAAATAACTGTCTTGCAGGAAGTCCACCTACTTTCAACAAGGTTACATAAGGCTGTGCTTGATTTTCATTACCACAGTGTAATCTGATAAAATTAATTTTTTTCTTATGAAATATAACCTTTGGTTCCTAAATGGCCAACGATGCAAGACATAAATTTCAAATCAAGTCATACCAGAAGAAAAAGTAAAATATTTATGGTAATATTTTAACTGTACTTATGATATGACCAATCATTTTAACCATCCTTTTGCAAATAGGATTTCTTTTCTAAAGATTCCCCAGAGAAACAGATTTTCCTGATCAGAGGCTAATTTTTATCATGTCTCCCTGCATTCAGGTAAATAGGTGTCTGGATCATGAACTTCTTTGTGCTTTGTGGTAGTTTGCATTCAAAGGTCAAACCAATTGATTAAAATGGCAACTAGCAAGTCCATATAATGTGGTTACACGGTGGCCCAATAGTCTCCATGTGCACCTCATTAGGTCTAATTGCATTGAAGTGAACTGTAATTCACTGTTAATCTAAAACAGCTGAGAGGATGGTGTTCTTCACACGAAGTGCAGTCAGGTAAGTAATTTCAAGCATGCTTTGTGTCCCTGCAAATTACAGCAGAGTTAAGAGAAAGCTTGCATATCACTGACAAAATGAAAAGGCTAGTAATCAGTAGATCAGGCTGGAGAGACAAAAGCTTAATACCTAAGTGCAATATAATTTTTGCTAGCACAAATTTCAAGGATATACATGCATTAGACATCCATAGGTTTGATAGAATACTATTCAACTCGTTCCTTATTTGTTTTAGGTCTTGCCCCACTCCCCAGTCTTCATACTGCTGAAAAAAAAAAATTCCTGCATAGAGGATATGCAGAAATAGTGTGAACTTCTGCTTAAACTCCTCTGTGTGTTATACAATAGCAAATTTATTGCCAGCTATTGGGAAGCTTTATGTTCCTGAAGATAGTTTTCTCCAGACTTGGGGGGGGGGGAGCAGGGAAAATCAAATCAAACCAAACCAAACCAGCAGGCAAGTCCTTAACAACAAACTGGGAGAGAAGTATAGGGATTTCAAGGCTAAACCCAAAATCTGGCTTTTGCGGCAGCATAAAATTGTTACAGTACTCACCTTTTATACATCTGGCTTGCAGGGCAGAATCCATGCTTGAAGGGTACAATGCAAGGTGTAGTGACAGTGAGGCACTTCAGAGAGAGATTCACTTTGGCTGAAATGGAAGAGACATCTAAAGGGAACATCTCCAAAATTTCACACCCAGACAAAGAAAGGCAGGTCTTAGAGGAAAAAGCGTAGATGCTTACATCAGCTAACATCTGAATACTGTCATATGTTTCAGATTATGCCTTACAAATTAGGTATCTTTATGCCAGGTGAATCTCATAACCTAAGCTCTTCCTGTTTCTGACCTCTTAAGCCTAACTTTGCATCTCCAACACAAACAGAACAACTTGATAATGAAGATTGGTTCAAAAAGTCAAATGCCATCACATATGCCAATTTTGTGCAAGATTGATAAGCTTAACCATTTAATAATTTTAACCAGTCTAGTTGAATATTCATAACTTAGTTCCTAACTGTATTACTTATTAAAACAGCTCTTTATTTAACCACATTGTGAAACCCCAAATCACAGAGTGGGACTCTGTTGTGCTAGGTAGCAAGAGGACAAAAACAGTTACTTCCCAGGGACCGCAAAACAAAACATCAGGCTGGAGAGAACAGAGAGATGTAAGCAGAGACAGGTGTACAAGGAAACCAGGAAAGTAAGAAATGCAGCATCCACAGAACTTTTCCAGCCTGACATTTCTTCTCGTTTCTTTCATAGGCATTATAACAAGGGAGAGTTTTAAGGACTTGAATTTAATGAGGTCATCTTTTAAACATTTATGGCAAGTTTCAAGTACAGGGTCAACAGAGAAGAAAGCACAAAAGTGCTTGTTTGAAAAATCTAACAAGTGGGCAATAAGGGTATAATGGAAGGAGCTGACATCTCAACTGAAGGTGACAACAGACTATAATGTACTCATGTGTGATACAACAGAGATACAGGCTTTGTCGCAGCATTCACTTGGACATGATGAACTTGTCAAGGCCAGAAAAAACACTATTATGGCTACTGAGATACAAAATGGACAAGAGTTTTAAATGTTTTCCTATCCATCCAAACAGTTATCTGAGAGATGTTACTCAAAAAGGAACTACAAGAATAAGATGAAACTTAGCTAGGAAGAGGTTTGAGGTGATCATGATGGATCTGGGCCTCCATGAAAGGCAAGGTGGCAGAAAATGGAAGCTAAAAGGAAGGCCTCAGGCAGGGGAAAATGTCTGATAAAGTGCTCTGGTTTAGTCATGTACACCTGGATCAGTCAATTCCATTGGTTTAGAGGCAATGGTAATCACAAACAAATATTTTATTACGAAAAGACAGAAAAAAGTCCAAAGGCGACATCTTCTTTTAGATCCAAGGCTCAATAGTTTGGAGATGGTAGCTGAAACAGAGTTTGTACACAAGATTATTGTGCTTTTTCAATTAATAATTTAAAAATATATATTACTTAAGACATGGCCTGCACACTTATTCTTCTACTAAGGCAGAAGGTAGAGAATACTTTTTCCAGCTTTCCCCATTGCTTAAAAGTTTTCCTAAAATCAGGGGAGCAAAAGATGATGCAAAAGATGATGCTATGCAAAATATGTCCAAGAGCCTGCGACTATACATATGTTAACTATTACAATACAGTGTAAAAATAGAAGCTGACCATATGTAACATCCATGCATTTACTAGGTAGACTGGTAGATAATTAAGTTGATTAGAAGTGCTCACTCTTAAGTCATGGGAAAATATTTCAATTTACTATATGCCAAAAAAAATTATTTTGTGCTTTACTTAATTATTTATGATGGTGAAATTTATTTGGAACTATTGGTAAGACCTTCATCACTTATGGTGGGATACTGCTTGTGAGAAATGGAGATGTAAAGCTCTGCATGAAGCTTCACAGGCAACAGAATTGGTACTAAAAGTACACCTGATGAAAATTTTCTCAGCTTCATTCAATTGTAAAACTCTAAAAAAGAAAGTTAACTCCCAGACTTCATTTGATCCAGGATGCAACCCTCCTCTGTCCATGTTTCTTTGCTTCAATCACGTGTCATAAAATTACTAAAAAGTTTTTCTCACTGCTTTCAATCAAAGTCAGTATAACCGTCTCACCTCTTTTCTGATGAGATTGCTCACCCTGGACATCATCTGTGATGACCTGTAAAGAGAATAAGGAAGAGGTGAATAGAATTCATTTTATTAATAGTGGAAGAAAAAAATATCACTGTTATCAAAGCACTAACCACAATTGTCTAATGGAGGAAAGAGATCCTCCTCTGCAGCCCTCCTAAAGTGCTTTGATCCACTCTGCTTCTACTGACCATCTTCACTAATTTTTCACCTAAGAAGAGGCTCTCTTATCCCCTCAGTTCATGTTTATGGGAGAAACAACATGCCTATACACTGAAATGAGAACTGACCCTGAAGAGTGGCAGTTGCTAATGGTGGGAACTTAAGTGGTTAGCATTACTTTGTGAACCTACTGCTCCTTTAATTCTTATTTAAATTCGTGTCAATTGCATTACTTCAGGAACAAACAGAGAAAAGAAATTTGGTATCTTGTAGAATATGCACCCAACTGACTAAAATTGCCATCTATCAGTGTAAGCATGCTGCTACCACTGTTGTTGCATCATACTATAGCTTCTCTATAATTTTCCCTGTTCTGATTTTTTAGGTACAGATGCTCTAGTTGCTACACATCCCTGAAGACATTAAGTAGCAAAACAGCTAAACACAGAGTTACCTAGGTAGTCCCTAGGAAGGATGTGCTTTGCATTAAGCACTCTGATTATAACCTCTGCATTCATGATTTTGTTTCTTTGTTGCTGATAAGCAAATTGCCAATACCAAGTAAGAATGCTTCATTAATAACGTTTACATATAGGATAATCACATGTTCATATAATGAACATACGATTATCACAGAATCATAGAAGAGTTTGAATTAGAAAGGACCTTTAAAGGTCATCTAGTCCAACCCCCCTGCCATGGGCAAGGACATCTTCAACTAGATCAGGTTGCTCAGAGCCCCGTCCAACCTGACCTTGAATGTTTCCAGGGATGGGGCATCTACCACCTCTCTGGGCAACCTGTGTCAGTGTTTCACCACCCTCACCATAAAAAATGTCTTCCTTATATCTAGTCTAAATCTACCCTCTTTTAGTTTACAACCATTACCCCTTGTCCTGTCNAGCTGCACCACTCAGCTTGGTGTTGTCTGCAAACCTGCTGAGGGTGCACTCGATCCCACTGTCTGTGTTATTGATGAAGGTATTAAACAGTACTGGTCCCAATATGCGTCACCAATCTCCATCCAGACATTGAGCCGTGGACCACTACCCTCAGGATGCAACCATCCAACCAATTCCTCACCCACCAGACAGTCCACTCATCAAATCCATACTTCTCCAGTTTAGAGAGAAGGATGTTGTGGGGGACCATGTCAAAGGCCTTACAGAGGTCCCAGATAGATGACATCAGTAGCCCTTCCATGTCTACTGAGGTAGTCACTCCATCATAGAAGGCCACTAGGTTGGTCAGGCAGGACTTGCCCTTGGTGAAGCCATGTCTTGAATCACCTCCCTGTCCTCCATGTAGCTTAGCATAGCTTCCAGGAGGATCTGTTCCATGATCTTCCCAGACACAGAGGTGAGACTGACTGGCCTCTAGTTCCCCGGGTCTTCCTTTTTTCCCTTTTTAAAAATAGGGGTTATGTTTCACCTTTTCCAGTCAGTGGGAAATTCACCTGACTGCCACGACTTCTCAAACATGATCAATAGTGACTTAGCAACTTCATCCGCCAGTTGCTTCAGGACCCACAGATTCATCTCACCAGGTCCCATGGACTTGTGCACTTTTAGGTTCCTTAGATGGTCTTGAACCTGGTCTTCTCCTACAGTGGGCAGCTCTTCATTCTCCCAGTCCCTGCCTTTGCCTTCTGCGGCTTGGACGGTGAGGTTTGAGCACTTGCCAGTGAAGACTGAGGCAAAAAAGTCATTGAGTACCTCAGCCTTCTCCATATCCCAGGTAACCAGGTTTCCCATTTCCCTCTGGAGAGGGCCCACATTTTCCCTAGTCTTTCTTTTATCCCCAACATACCTATAGAAGCTTTTCTTGTTGCCCTTGATGTCCCTGGCCAGATTTAATTCTATCACAGCTTTAGCTTTCCTAACCTGATCCCTGGCTGCTTGGACAATTTCTCTGTATTCCTCCCAGACTACCTGTCCTTGCTTTTACCTTCTGTAGTCTTCCTTTTTGTGTTTGGGTTTGAGTTTGTTCAGGAGCTCCTTGCTCATCCATGCAGGCCTCCTGGTGTTTTTGCCTGACTTCCTCTTTGTTGGGATGCATCGTTCCTGAGCTTGGAGGAGGTGATCCTTGAATATTAACCAGCTTTCTTGGGCCCCTCTTCCCTCCATGGCTTTACCCATGGCCCTCTACCAAGCAGATCCCTGAAGAGGCCAAAGTCTGCTCTCCTGAAGTCTGGGGTAGTGACCTTGCTGTGCGCCCTCCTCGGTGCCCTAAGGATCTTGAACTCTACCATTTCATGGTCCCTGCAGCCAAGGCTGCCCTGGAGCTTCACATTCCCCACCAGCCCCTCCTTGGTGGTGAGAACAAGGTCCAGTATAGCACCTCTCCTCATTGGCTCCTCTACCACTTCGAGAAGGAAGTTATCATCAACATCAAACCTCCTGGATTGCTTATGCC
>VZTQ01002026.1:0-25381 GCA_013400755.1 Pelecanoides urinatrix | reverse complement strand
AAAAAAAAAAAAAGAAAAGGGAGGCGGGAGGGTGTTTGCGGGGAGAAAGGCCCGAGCTGACAACTGAGTCTGGGCTGCGTGTGTTGGGGAGAAGAGTTTTAGCCGTCCCCTTCTGCGGGGTACCGAGGGGGTGCTCGGCTCGGCCGTGCGAGCCCGGGAGCGGCGTTCCAGGCCACCGGCGTGGCAAAGCCGGGGCCGGCACGTGGGCAGCCCCGCGCCCGCCGAGAAAACCCCCTCTCGCCTCCCCGGGGACACGCGTTTCTAGAAGTTCATCCCTTTTTTACGCCCTCCCCTCCTCTGCCCCATGCGCGCCTAAAGCAGATCAGCCTGCCCGGTCGCCCGGCGGGCTCCCGTAAATGCTTTAGCAGCACTTAGCGAAGGGCACCGGCCAAAGGCACCGGTGGAAAGTCACTAGAGCAAGAAACTTGCATCACTACTGCTGCTATTATTACTATTATTATTTTTATTATTATTATCATCATCATCATTATTATTATTATCATTATTATTACCGCTATTATTATAATTTTACAGCTCAGATGGGATACTTCTTAATCTGCTAAGCAAAGACGTTTTTGGCCACTTTGAATACCTTTTAAATCAGGCTAACTCTGGAGATGACTTCTAAAAGAAAACTAAAAAAAGAAGAAACGATAAAGAAAAACACCTCCAAACCTTTCAGTTCAGCAAGCGGTTTAGAAAAAAAGAAAGACACCGCCACCCCCGTACACAAAGACATACACGGAAAAGATACTACCTTTAGAACTGGTTTTAATAAAGCAATCTTCCTCTTTGACACAGCAGATAAGGAGGAAGATGTCCGCCCACAGACATCTCACACCATTAGCAATCTAGTTAACATCTGTAAATGTTTTAGGGAAAGAAATTACACTTTGAGACATTTCTCTTTTAATTACAGGCTCCAGATGAGATTTGTTAGAGCAGGGAAATGTATCCCATAGCGACTGATGTCAATAGCAAGCAGTCCCTAAAGCCAGCCAGGATTGGGAAAGCCATGCTGTTTGCTGCTCTTGGCACTGCTCCCTGCTTTCACAATGTCAAACTTAGAACCGCCTTTATATGCACTTTCCATTTTTTTTTTTTCCACAGTAGCTGTTGCCAGCAAGCTGTAAACTACCGTATATCACTCAGATTTAAGAACCTAAACTTTAAAACAAATTAAACTCTTGTTGACATTGTAATAAAAATCAGAATCGAACTGAACAGCTCAGTAAAACTGCACTTCAATTATTTTATGGATTTAAGATTGTTTTCTAGGATTCCCAGACTCCCAATACAGCAAAGTTATTTCCTCTTGGCAGATGTCTGGAAAAAAAAAAAAATCATTGAATGGATAAAATTATGTGGCAGACACTAGGTTGAAGCCTAAAGGGAGGAAATGGTGTCTCCCCAGCACCTGTAAATATTTGCGCTGTGTCTTGACCAGAAGAGCCTTTCATCCGTACTTTGAAAAAAAATTTCAAGTTATTTATTTTGTGAGTTTTTAAGAAAATAGAATTTTCATCTGTCAAAACCCAGTTCCTTACTAGGTGTTTATGTGGTTTTGAACGAGACGGCAAATACGGGTCTGACCCACCCTTCAGAACCACGTCCAAATGCAGGTAAATGCATGCAGCGCACGAGTGCTTCCAGTCGCTGGCCTCTGCTTATCTCTCATCTCCCTGCTTAGCAGTTAATGTTGGGTATTCTTTTTATAATTCTCTTTTTTTTTTCCCCTACTCTGTAAAATGGAAACAGAGGTTTCCATCCCATTAATTGCCAGGTTTCCATTCTTTATAATGTTTCCTCTCAAAACAGTTTGGAATGAAAGTATTTCAGAAATGTGTGTAGACGGAAGCTACTGGAGATAATAATTTGTTTCATGTAACCGTGTTTTACAAAAGGTGTGGTGAACGAGAAAGGCCATTGCATGAAGCAAACAACAGTCAGCCTGCACAGCCTTTCAGCAAAACCTTTGTTGCGCTCAACTGTTTTTTCTTCCATCGCATCAGTGAAATGTCCTTCACTGTCCCTAAGGCCTCAGCTTGAAAAGTGTTGCGTTCCCAGGGTCTTCAGCGAGAGCTGAGAACGCTCGCTGGGTCGTGTTCGTACCTGCTGTCGCAAGGATGCTCCTGAAGACTGAGCCAGATGTTGCACATCTGCATGCCCACAGCTAGGTCCCGGGGTCTGCGTGTTCTGAACTCCCTGTCCCTCCGAGCGACGTGCAGTTGCGTGGATTTTCCAACGCTGCTGTGTTAGGCTCCGTGCGTTCACCTCCTGATCTGAATTGGCTGACTCGACCTGACCGAATCCCACGTATGCAGCCAGTTTTCTTCATCGTAGCATTAATACATTTTTTTTTAAAGCTACTCTTGAATTACTGTTAAAGCTCTTCCACTCATTTTGTTGCCTGGAGCACCTCTCGAAGTGCAGGCCAAATTCCTGCTGGAGTTTGGATGTGCTGCCAGATCACAGCCCGGGCCGTGGAAGCACCCTGTCATTTCTCAGCTCTTGAGAAGCGAGGGTTTTGGAGTCCAAGTACTCAAAAAGAGGCAGAAAAGAAGTCTGTTGCACATTGCGAGTGGTTGTTTGGAAAGTGTAATGCAAACATTTTGAATAAAATTTCAGGTCCGTAAGTGTGCTTGAGAGATGAGTGTTGTACGCTTGTGTTTCTCAAGTGCCGTTTTCCTAGTTCTCTAGTGCTGGCTGCAGGTTTGCCGTGCTTCGTTCTTGGGGCAGAATAAATTTCCTCTCTAGTGGAGAGCGCTGAGCTTCAGCACGGTTCTTGTGTCAAGCACTGAGCTGCAAGGGGGAAGGTTTCCTCTTCCCTTGGAGCCCGGCTGTGATTCTTACTGAATTTTTGCAGCCGTGTCTGGTGTTTTGTCTGTTGACATTGCTCTGTCAGTCCAGCCTAAGGAGCCATTCTGCAGCTTAACACAGCATGTGGGAGAGGGGAAAAGAGGAAAAGACATTTTGCCGTGTTTGCAGCTCTGTCGCACTGGGACCATGTACAAATAAGAGTATTCTTCCAGCTGCTCTCATTTGAGACGCTTGCTATAGGCGGTTTTAGCATTCGAGGAGTAATGGAGTCAAGCAACTGTCTGGACGCGGTGGTTTTCACAGCTACGTCTTCTGTGCTGGGGAGAGCACCTAATAACACCCAGCTGGTGGTTTCCCCCCCCATGGCCCAGCTTGCATTGATATAGAATCATAGAATCATAAAGGTTGGAAAAGACCTCTAAGGTCATCGAGTCCAACCGTCAACCCAACCCCCCCATGCCCACTAAACCATGTCCCCAAGCGCCTCATCTCTACGTCTTTTAAATCCCTCCAGGGATGGTGATTCCACCCAGTGTGGTCCCACTAAATCAGCCTTTGGATCAAACCTTCCCAGCCAAACTGCATGGGAGTTTTGTCATGAAAAGGTCTTTACCGAGTATCGTTAGTGAGGTGCAAAACCAACGCCGGAGTATCATCAACTACTGCCAGCGCGCTTCTCCAAGGAGCCGTGACGGAGAGGACGTGCGTTCCTCTTTGAACGGCAGCGTTCTTCAGCAACAGATGCTACCGTGGTTAAAATAAAATCCTGTGGCATTACGTACAGCTCACATTATGATGGTGGCCGGGTCATCATGCCACAAGCAAATTTATCGCATGACAATTTGCCTGCATCACTTTTTTTGCAGGCTGTTTGCAGCCACCAGCGCAGATTCCCAGAGCTAGCCCTGCTTCTGTGCCCACGGCTGAAGATTATTAGCAGCCGTGTTCTGTCACCTAAGGATTTCCCCCAGCTAGCGCGACCTTTCCCAGCCTGGCCCCCAGCAGGCTCAGAGGTGGATTTCTTTTCCCTTATCAAACACATTAAAAATTTTATTAGCCCCACCCAACCTTTGTCTCCCATCGAGCAGCGTGTGGCCACTCACTGAGTCATCTCATGGCCGTCATTTTTTCTGCCTGAGCAAAAATCCTGTGAATTAGGGGTTAGCAAGCAAAGCTCAGCCTTCACCACAGCCCGTGTGGGAACGTGGCCCAGCAGTGGTTGCCCCCCAAAGCAGCACACAGGCACGTCGTGTGTTGTGTACGTAGCAGCATCCTAGTGTTGTCCCTGCCTCGGTGCCCTCTTTGCTAGATGACATGAATAATAGCATTGATCTTTTCTGTCTAGCACGCGCTTTGAGGTTTGCTGATGAAAAGGGCTATAAATCAAAGAGGTGTTGATGGTGGTGATGATAATAGGGCAAGCAGGATCCATTGAAAAAAAAAAAAACAAAAAACCTTCCTTGCTCAGAAAAAGGTCAGATACACCCGGTTTTAACCTGTTTCCAGGACACTTTTAGTGTTGAGACCCAGTGTTACTCCTACTGAAGCCCATCAGACTTTGAGGCTCATTGAGTGGAAGAAGAGCTGAGTCTCTTGGCCATACTCTGCCGTGGAAGGAAAAGGGCACTCTGCAAATACTCCTGGGTGACCCAAGGTGCTTCTTTCTTTCTGCCATTCATTATTTCTTTCCTTTATTTGATATGCCCAGCTGCACACGAGCTGTTTTTTTACAAACAGCAGCGCAAGGTGACTCATTTTGGAGGATTCCAGATGATCACTAGGGGCCACACTATTATTACGTAAAGTCAATTAAAGAGCATACGTGCACATCCCATTGATTTGATTTAGAACTAACAAAAGCTTCAGTAATGTGCAATTACAAGAAACTTAATGACCCCTTTATATTGAATGCAACTTCTGTGGCACCTAATATGCTTTGATGAATTGCTCATTATGTGCAGTGTTGGAAAAGCTTCTAAAAAGATTAATAATTGTATAATCGATAGAGAAATTCAGTCTTATTTGGCTTTTTTTAAACTCTGAAATCAGTAAGTCGTAGAGATTATGGATCCTCTCTTGCTCACTTTTTCCTCCTGTACCCCCAGAAATCTTTTTTTTTTCCCTAAAGCTAATCTGTTGCTTTTCCAGCATGTGGAGAAACCCGTTCTTGCATGATGTGGAAAGGTCTGGCCTGACACGGGGTTGCCATGTGAGGTCCGAAAGGCTGATACCGCAGAAATCTCTGGTGCTGGGGTGGATGCGTGTGGTGGGAGGCTCCTTGGGCAGGGCAGGAGGTCCCCGAGCAGCATCCTCCAGCGTTGGGCTGAGGGCTTTGCAGCGTGGTCCAGACCCGCTCCCCCTCTCCCGTTCACTGCCTTGTAAGCTTGGGGAGCTGCCAGCCCTCGGGGCCATCAGGTGGGCTTCAGCCTCGCTCTTCTTCATCTTCCCTGGGATGCTTTGAGAGCCTCGTGCCTCAAGTGTTGCCCGTGCGGCGGTCGACTGCCAGTTGCCAGGTACGGCAAAGCTTGTGCGATGGGATCAGAAATAGGAGAGTAAAAAGACAAAAAGGAAGTTTCATTTCTCTTACGTTCAGGGTTTGATAAATACTGCCAGAGACGTCTGGAGGCTAAAAAACAGGCAAATGCAGAATTGCTTGAAATTTGTTTCGATTTTGAATCCACTCTTGTCACGCTTCAGGGCATGATTCATGAGTTTTGAATGCCGGGGTCTGACAGCACTATTTTACTGTTGGGCACTAAACCGGAAAGTAAAACTGATCACCGGGATCAGTTTGTATTACTGTATTTCTTATGGCGGGGGCAAATTTCTGTTGTCTCTAGCAAAGCAGAGCATGCTCTTCCGTATTCCTTCCTGACCGGTACCCACACAGCTTCCAGCAGTACCGACCTCAGGTTTTGGCTGCCTTAGGTAGCATTTGCGTAGTTCTTCTGTCATGTGGAAATTTTGTGTAAAACGTAAAATATGTCTGGTTTGTTTCTCTTACAGATGCTCTTAGGGACGTAAACACATAATTTTGGTTAAAATGTGGTTTATTTGTCCGTTGCCCAGCCCTACCCTCACGCGTGTGTGTGTATGCGTATGTCAAATGTGGCTTGCATCATAGCGGGGCAGATCCTACAGCCCGAACCCCCGCTACCAGCAAGGTTGGCCTCAATGAGGGCTACTGACAATTCCTGTTGACTCCCTGATTCTTTGGTATAAAAGCTAAACCAGGTTGAGTGCAGCCACCTTCATATTGAGAGTAAAAACAAGCTAAAGCGTAGACCCCAGTGTGTTGGGAATCACTGCGGCTCTGCTGATTGCTGCGCTAATTCCCAGCAGCCGGGGAATTCTTCCCTAAGTGTTTGCAGAGCAAGAGACGTAGGGCGTTCCCGGGGCTGCATATGGGAGCGATGAAAAAAATCCAAACCCAGGAGTGTTGGTGTGATAGGATGGGACTCATTTAGTCTGGGCACCTAGTCAAGAGCCCCAGTTAAATTACTGCCACGCAGTGCTGTCATCGCACTACAGCGAGGAACCTTTCCCGTTAGCCCTCCGCGGCGCAGCCGCTGTGGGAGATTTTGCATTATTTGTAGTTGTTGAGCTAAATAGGGTAGATCAGGTAGGAAAATGACTCCGTGTTAATGGCTGTCGAGCACAACAATACCATCCGTCGTGCCAAGCCGACGTTCGTATAGGAGGATCATGTTTTATTAAAACCTGCTACTTGTTGTCACTCACTTGCTCCACTGTCCTATTCGCTGCCTCCAAAAATAGCATGCCCTGTGGTGGTGTCTTATTATGATTAAACAGATAAAAATAAGTTTAAGGTTTAAACGCATCCAGGACACCTGAGGTAATACAAGATCTGACTTCTTTATGGAACGTGTGAAGTTATATTTTCCATTGCTTCACAAGACTTGTTTTGTTTGGTTTTTAATTCAGTAAGCTTTAATGTGATCTATAGTTTCGCATTACAGGCTGGCACCCCAGGTATTTGTATCACTATTTTCTGATTTTTTTTCTTATTCACAGGACAATACTTACTAGCTTTGAAAAAAGAATTTCTCTAAGACAGCCCTCTTTTTTTCAGTTATGTAATAATTCTATACTGTTTGTTTCAGCTTTCATATGTCAGAAAGGCGTGCTGCTTATTAGTAGCGAGGAAGTAGGTACCCTGATAAAAACTGTAGGATTTTATTCATGTGATGGAGTTTATACCAGGAGCTTCATTTCTGTACTCGCTGTATACGTGTCTATATTTAGCCATTTTTCTCTTTAAATAAAAGCTGTACATGGAGATAAGGGAAACCATTTTTTCCTCCTGCATTTCTGCTTCCTCTGCATTCATTTGCAACTTCGAATTCCTCTTCAGTCGTATGCTAATATGTGGCATTTCATCTGAAATGAAGGGCATGCGAGAGCACAGGAGCCTGGTGGAGCAAGATGTGGCATCGCTGGTGGAAAAATCCGAGGGCAGTAATTATAGACAGCAAAGTGAACGTCATACCATGAAGCATTACTACAGGTAGCGTGGTGTCAGCGTCACTCACAGACTCACTCCAGAGTTATGTTTCCCTGTCCCTGTTCATGTGCTGAATAGCGACAGAGTGGTCAGAGCTGAACCCAGTGCAGAGGAAAACACCGTCCCCGCTCCACGATGCTCATGAGCAGTTGCCGACGGTGGAAATTCAGAGCACTTAGGGGTATGACTGTGCTGTGTAATGAGGAATGTGGAGACACCCCTCACCTGGGAGTCGCTGTAGTTGCACCGACGTGAGGCTTGACCTGAGCTAGTCAATTCTGCTGGAAGGCAAAAACGATGAGCCCAACTGAGGCAGTTTTGCTTTCAGGACTGCTACTCTTTTCTGAAAGATTGCTCAAATATGACACCTAGCCGTGCAGTTTGACCCGTGTCAAACATGGTCCAAACGTGGTATCCAAACACGGCACCACATGGCTTGGGCAGTTACACCCATCTGCAAGATGAAGCATTATTGTCCAGACATGGCAGAATCCGGGCGTAATTTCCTACAGGCTTTTCACGCATGTAGCTTGAAAGATGCAGCTGGTATTACTTGTATTTTCCATGACACATGCACCAGTCAGAGCAGGTTGCTTTTGTTCCTTTTTGGCAAGAGAGCATTACGGCATCTGAACCTCCGGCTTCGGTTCTGCTCCGTGGTAGAGACAATGGTCCCCAGCGGTCACAGGTGGAGTTGAAGTAACAAGCAGAGGTTGGTTAGTCAGCTGTGGAAAGAAGCTTGACGTGACTCTGAAGACCTAGATGTCTTGGGACACGCTGTGTGGCTCTTCCTATTGGTAAGGAAACCAAAAACCATCCTGAAGGAATCGAGCTGATGCCATCACTATTTATGCAGGAACAGGGAGACGTACACGTCCAGTGAGTCACAAGGTGTCAGCTCTACGCAAAACCTTTCAGTGCCCTTTTGCTTCAACCCTACCATGCCCCTTAAAAAAGAGTGGAGCGGAGAGCCACGAAGCTCGCTTGTGAAAGAGAAGCGTGCGGTCGGAAAGGGGCACAACCGTAAATACAACCCACAGCTCCGCTACTCGGTCCCCTTGTGGAAACCTCTCTGGGTCGCCGCTGAAGTCAATGGAATTGGAGTCGCTGGATTGAAATCAGTGGAAGGACGGTTGTTGACTTCCACAGCCTTCAGCGTGCCATGTGTGAAGAGACAGTGGCTTAACCCGGCCAGAAACCGGAGCCTTAATGTTGCTGCTAACAAAGGGAAGAGAGATGGGATATGTTTCCAAAGTGCCATCGTTCCCTCCCAAAACTGTAGACTCAGCTCTTTATAATTGTGGGTCTGACCATGGCTCTCAGCTCACCTTCCCTTTTTTCAGACTCTTGGGAAACTTGGCCTGTAGGAGTATGAAGTCTTCCAAGCTTCCATGTTTGTAGCCCCAAAGAGCTCCCCAGTTTGGAAACCCCCTGCATGTGCCTTCACCCCGCTCCCTGCACCACTGACCTTGTAACTTCTTTGATCTGAGTGGGATCAATATCTGAGCTGGAAGGCAGAACTTTGTCTCAGAAGAACAGGTATTTTATGAAAACAAAAGGCCACAATGTTATCCATATTAGTAGTCAGATACAAGGAGAGCAGAAGTCTGCGGAAATTTAAAGTTTTGCCAGTTGATGGAATCCATGTACAGCCACCAAATGTTAAAAATATTCCATTTCCTATGAAGTTCACATCTATATATGGAACCCACATTTGTTCAGATATATCTGGTTGTCCTGTTCTGTGCAGGAACCCAAACTGTTGCATCGGTAAGACACTGATTTTGCTAATTAGTAAAGCAAAAATTTCCATTGCAAGGGCATTTTAAAGCAAAATTAAATACAAGAAGAAAAAACTCCTTATTAAACTAAAATGTGGTGTAACAGCTCACCACATCCTGCTACCGTGGCATCTGCTGTTTAGCAAAGGAAAGATTCCTCTTTCAGACTCCTTGACAGGTAGAGAGGTCACGTGTTACCTGCATTTCTCAGCACTATTTTTTTTTTTTACTTTCTGTCAGTGGAAAAGCTGAACGTGACAATGGAAAATACCAGTTGTGGGGAACTGTAGGTGTTAGCTATAAAAGCAACAGTGGCCCCCCATCCCCAAAGCCAGCAGAAAAACAGTGAAAAAAATCTGATGACAAAGGTGCTGTAAGTCATTGTACTTAGCTGTTTGATCTGATAGGGATCAACCTGTTGCTTTAAGGGAAGTGTTGTGCTAATCTAGGCATTGAAATTTAAACGTCTTGCGTGCTACTCCAGATCTGCCGCTCAGCTGTACGTAGGGCCGCCAGCAAGCCAGGTAATTCTTTGTGTCCCATCTGCCCTGTCTATAAAATGGGTCTTTTTGAATACTCAGGTTATGTTGTTTTAAAAATGAGCGTCAAGCCTTTGCAACCTTTCTTTGAAAAACGTTGCGCTCATTCAAATCACAACTACTCCTGGAAGGGTACTACAGGCGTGAACGGACGCGTATGCAAGCAGCAGCGGAATCAAAGACCAGCATTTGCTGTAGGAATGACGCTCCAACCCAGGCCAAAATACTGCTTGCACCGAATGCTGCTGTTCTGTGGAGCACACACAATCCTCTCCTACTAACAGGTTTGTAAGCCAAAACCTTAGCATTCAAGACAGCAACCAGCTGACTCTCCTCAATTATATAATAAATATTTTGTTAGAAAGGTGGGAACTAAGAGAAAAATACCAATTATTTTCTCTGCACGAGCAGTATATCTTACCTCTCTGGGGAGTTCTGCAGTGGTCCTACGGGACTGAGCGGAGCCCTGAGGATACCAGGGGGAAGGAGTGTGATGGCTGGCAAAGGAGATGGTGACAACCAGCTCGTTCACATGACACGTGAATGAAATTATTAAAACAAAAAAAAAAGTACTTTTTCCACCAGCACATCCTTAAACTGTGGAACCCATTGCTGCAGGAAACCGTGAAGGCCAAAACAGGTTCAGAAGGTTATTAGAAAACTTCACGGAAGAAAGTTCATCGAAGTTCACTAGAAACAAGGATGCAGACCTCCTCTTCCTCACAAAGCCCTCCAGCAGAGTAAAGGTGTACTGAGAGAGCATCACTGGAGATGTGCCTGGTTCCTGTGCTCTTTCCTAGAGAATTGGCTACTGGCCACTGTGGTAGATGCGACACTGGTACATACTGGATGCTTCAGCAGAGCCGTACTTCGGTAACAGAATTTTTGATTTGCTGCTGGGAAGGACAATCTTGGATCAACCTACAACAAGAATATTTGATATTTTCTTGCCAAAATAAATAAATAAAAAAAAAAAATCATCAGTTTTGGGTCAAACAAAACATTCCAAAACATTCCATTAGATCCAAAATAAAACATTTCCTAACATGCAACAAAAATGTTAATATGTTCTGGAGTATTAAAAGAAGCAAATTTTCCAAAACTTTGAAACAAAAAATGTTGATGCTAAAGACATTTGAAACTATTTGCGAAATGTAATCTGTACTTTCACGTCACTTTGACTGACCCAAAACTGCATTTTCCCCCCCAACAAGCTTTCCCTCAAAGTCCGTTTCTCAGACCTGGAGGGAGAGAGGGGTGACTTCACGGGGGTGCTAGACCCTGCGGCTGGAGGCGGTGGGGAGCATCCTTCCAGCTGAACGTCACCCAGCGCGCTTCACGTGTGCCTGCCGCCTGGTTTCCCCCCATTCCCACCCGCCGGAGGGTTTTCCTTCCAGCCTCAGGTGCCTCGGCGGGCAGCGCGGGAAAGCCCACTCTCGGCACACTTCCCCTTTCAGCTCTCGTGTTTAGTGCTCGCCGCGAGCGGTCTGCCTCTGCCGGGGCAGCTGCGCTGCCGGCTCACGTCTTGCCCCACCTGGGCCTCGCGCTTGCACCCTCGTCCCTCTCTTTGATTTTTTTTTTCCACTGCGTTATTGGGAATTTCTACATTTTCAGCGCTGTGGTGGGTAAAGGGGAACAAGCGACAGTGAAACAGAGACCTGTGTCTGAGTCGCACTGCCACGGATGAGAGAGGTGTTGAAGGTCCTCTTGGCGTTTTTGGCCCCGTTCGATTGTGAGATCTGGTGGCGATGGGTGCGCTTTGGTTGAGGTTCTGTTAGCGAGTCGATGCTGACGTTGTGCGGTGACTGTTGTTGAACGGCTCGCGTACGCTCTTACACGAGCACACCAGACTTGACGGCTGCTGATCAAGGTAGCAGAAGTCCACCTCTGTTAAGAAAGTAACGTATAATAAAAAATGAGCAATAGAGCCAAAGGTCTAATCTGTATCCTCTTGGAGTCGATAACAAAATGACGAGTGATTTCAGCTGGGGACAGATGGGTTTGGCTGCTGAGAGCTGGAGAGAGCATGACCGAAGGACCGCAGTGGTCCCGTGGGCTGAGCCAAGGGCAAGCGGTCTCCCAGCTGAAAGGAGAAGTCGCATCATCTCTAGGGTAAGCCATGGGTCCGTGACAGAGGGTTCAGCTGAGGGTACCCAGCGTGGCTGGAAAGGGCAGCGTCTGAGTGCATAAGCCGATTTTGGAGATGGACCTTTGGCTCTTAGACCCGACTCATGTCATCAAATTGCTTCCGAAATACTTTACTAAATGCTTTAATAGGGGAGAGCACGGGCTGGGGGATGTTACTTTTGAAAGTTTTACTGAATGAATCAAGCAAGAGTACCTCAGCATTAGTCTGAGATTGAAGATGCCCAAGTGCTAACCCTGACTGAGATGGGGAGCTCCTCAGCTTTTCCACCTCCCTGTCCCCATCGGTGAAATACCGGTGATACTTATGTTCACATTTTACAGAAGATTATTTATTTAATGTTTCTAAGCACTACCTGTGCAAAGACTGAGGATTGCATTAAGTAGAATCTTAATTTTATTTGGTGTAACAGAAACTTTGAGGGAAAGTTAGCAAAACTGTGACACTCTCTGGCCCATAAGAGGATTTATTTTCATTGTCACACTCAACACCAAGGTGTGTTTTTTCTGCATACCCAACGTTGCTTTGAGAAGTTTATCAAAGAAACTATCTTTACAAAAGAATTATGGAAGAATCATCCCACAGAAGAAGCGCGCTGTTTGCATTCAGTCCCGAAAGCTGGCTGGAGTCTTGCAGCATGTAAAGGGAGTAGCACTTCTTGCTGTCTTCAGGCGCATGCAGGGCAGTCTTTGTCACAGAGCTGCTTGAATTTATTGCCACTGTTTGGTAATATTAAAGATGAATTCCACGGCACTCTCGAGAAAGCACTGTTTTGTCTTCACATCTCATTTCCATACCGCTCTGCCATAAATAAGTAGGTACAAATACAACTGGTTTTTCCTTTCTGAAGTACGGTGTGCGTATCCATTGGTAGAAGTGGTTTCGGTGGCCAGGACCTGTGACACAAATCCTGACTGATTCATGTGCTGCGATTACTAAATGGGCAATAGGTCTGCAAGGAAAAAAAAAAAAAAAAAGAACCAAAAACACCCCAACTAATTGCTTCAGGAAAATGGTTTTAGACAGGCTTGGTCTTTTCCAGTAAACACATGCAGTTATCTGGATGGCTGTGAACAGCAGCCCACGAGGAAAGGAAAACGCCGGCTTTTCCGTGGTGCTTCCATGACGTGGGCATGTGTTTCCCACTCCCAGCAATGTTAGGGGAACTCGGAAGCGGCGATAGCCCTGCTGATGGCATTTTGTCTATCTTCATGTAAATCAGGTGGTGGCAGTCGCTGCAGGGAGGTGGGGTGGAAATAAAAGGGATGTTGTGTAGCGCACTGTAGATGGCCTTTGCCAGGTTCAGTCATTTCCTGCCCATCTGCCAAAAATCACAAGCTGATAAATGGACGTAACGAGTGTGGGAAACTGTTGATGGTCTGCAGGGGAGGGGAAAAGAGTGAAAGAAGACTCGTGAATAACGAAAACAACACTTTATCAGCGGAGATGCAGTCTGACTGGCTGATGCTGAGATAGCCGACCTTGTTTATTCTTTTCTCTGACTCTTACCCAGGGTTTTAACTTGCTCGTCCCTCCCATCTGTCTGTGCAGATAGGAGCGAAGACTGTGTGTCCAGTGTGTTGGTCACCACGAAAGGAGGATATATATTTACATCTGTTACCGGCTCCAGGGAATGGGCAAGCACACTGCAGTTTCTTCTCTTCTTCTTCTTTTTTTTTTTTTTTTTCCCCCTAATATCATCCCACGGTGGAAAAAAATGAGCATGTGAAGTCGTATTCTATCTAGGCATTGCAGCTGCACGTACCCAGGTTCACTGGCTGGCAGCTTTCTGCCATCAGCACCTACCATGGCTAACATACTTTCCAGACAGCTCTTTTTATGGAAGGGGTAGATTATTCTAAGATTTCCTGTGGTTCTCTTTGCTTTACGTTTCCAAGCCAGTTCTACAGCGAATGAAATGTTTTATCTGTAACTGATTTGAGATGTTAAATATGTTTGATGCAATCAAGGATCCAGGATGCTGCTGTTCTTGTGATGTCTGGTTTTACACGGTATTTAGCATGTTAATAACCTTGGTTAATCCTGCTCTTTTGCACTGTGGTCAGCCTGTACTAGCTATCTCGTGACGTTACGCTTACGGTTCGGAGCCGTACTGAAGCCGTCAAGGAACGGATGCAAGTCTGGGGGGGCTGTGTACTGAAGAGACCCGCCTGCAGCAGTGGGATGCTAATCGATTCCTTTTCTCTTGTCTTCTTTCTTTGCAGTAAATGAAATTATAAGGAATGACCTTTCCAGTACCAATGTCCATTCATAGCTTTCAATACGGGCCTAGTATGAAATCCACACACACTTTTGACTTGGCTGGCGTGTCAGCTCGAGTAGAGAGATACCGAATAAACTGAAGACGTTGCCTGGTACCACTCTGATCTTCCACCTTACTGAATGTCAGGAACTGAAGATTTACCTCTTGCTTACAAAGAAGTAGCTCCTCAACTTCAACTGATGAAACAGCTTCTTTAAAGAAAATCATCTCAAAAGAAAGAGGAGGGGGTACGCTCCGAGACGGCGCATTTCACGGGACAAAACTAGGAAACTCACAAAATCGGAGTGCTTCTTCCCAGTACTGGCACGGCACCGCTGGAATACAGCCCTGGAAGTGCCTTATTTTACCAGGTTGTGGCATCAGGGCATTTTTAATAAGCTTTGAATTTGCTACCATTAAAAGTGTTGTAGGTGCAGAAACTATAGAGCTTGCATTCTGGAGAGTGCCACTGGAAAAAAGCGTAGGACGCTGCAGCGAAGTAGGGAGAGCAATCACTACTCCAGAAAGATGCGTTGATGAATTCCAGAATTTCTTCAGCTTTTCCTCTGCTGTAATGTACAGCCTATTGCCTTATTCTCAGTGCATTTCAAAAGCCTCCTGATTTGTCATCATCTCAGCTTTCTTTTGCATATTGTCTTTATTATGTGCTAATGAATCATAGGGTTGTTAGTAGTAGCATGTTAAGATTTTGATTTTAATCTGGCTTCAATCATAGCACAAGTGAGTTGAATAGCACAAAATGAAAAAGGTTGATGGACAAAAAATTGAAATCTATCTATTACATGATAGATGAATGTGTATGCATGTACATACATACTAGTATATATGCATATATTTATATATGACAAATAATATAGATGATTGCCTGGTGAGGGCACTGAATTTAGCAATAATTTCAATTTCTGAGAATGCATTTCAGATCCACAACAAATATTTCAGCTACTTCTTTTGAGGGTTTGTTGCACCGAAAGCAGGTATGCATTTCCTTTCCTCATGCAGTTAAGCAAGCACTTTAGATAGGCAAGAAGGATGCATAAAGATACATGTTATTTACCAAATGACAAAATATGAGTTATAGCAACTGTAAATACCATTATGGAAGAGTGTAAAATATTTGTTCAGTTATAATGTTATTATTCCGCAGAAGCCTTATAACTCTCTGCTACATGTATGAAAAAGAATATTACCAAAAAACCACAAAGGTTTAATATGCAGCGCTGTATAGTGTGTTTTCAGATTAGTTAATGTTTCTGGAGCTACAGGTAGGCATGTAGTGTAGCCTTTAACATTGTATTTTTTACAATCAACCGCTTATTATATAACTAGCAACAACCTATTATTTCATGTAACCAAAAAAAAAAAAAATAAAAAACAAAACTAAAATAAAATAGCATGTCTTAAATTAAAAATGTTTAACATTAATATTGTGCCTTAGGAATCTGTGCCCCCTTCTGGAAATACACCTGAACTACACCTCCGCGCTGGGGCGGCCCCTTAACCCCCATGCAATGAAGATTGAACAGGTTTCACAACAAGGTGAAATCCTCCTAAGCGTTTTAAAACATTATTCGGTATAATTATGTCTTACTTTCTTTAGGAAAAAAAATGAAAGCCATATTTGTCACATTTGCACATTACTGTGAAGACATGAGAATATAATATGGCTATATGTACATAATATGCTGTTATTGGTCATTATAATAGTCTGTTATTCCTCACCTGTTTAATCCCAGTTATTTACCCTGTATTTAGCATTGTAGACGTTGCATGAAACATTTCTGATAGACTGCCATATGAAAAAGTTAAAAAGCTTGACAGATGTCAGCTTGACTTGTAGCTAGAAAAGAGATCCAATAAAGCAAAATGTTTTGCTGGAAGCTAGTCTTAGAGTGGTTCATTTTATGTTATCTTGACAAATCTTCCTTTCTCATATAAAATAGGCATTTTTACATTATATACATATATAAAAATATATATCTCCATCTCTTCTATTTGAAGCTGTTAGCATCCTGCTGCATTCTGCTAATATAACCATCCTAGGATGGACGTAAAGTCTTTTGTCAATAGACTCTTCTTCATTTCCCCCCTGCATTTAAAGACGTTGCTGCCAAGGAGAGAAAATGATAGACGATAGAATTCTCAGATTTTATTCTCTCAGTATTTCAGAAATGTCAACAAAGCGTGCGTGGAGGAATCTCTGATTATGCCAAAGCATTTTTTTATTCATACACATAAATACCTTGGGTGAGGCTCTTACCATACGGGACGATACACACACGCACAGACACACCCTCCGCGTGTTCGTATTTCAGCAGTAACTTGAGCAAGGTTTTCAACTGTATGGTTTGGATATGTTGCACCCTCTTCATCCTTATTTTTATTTTGCTCTTTAAGCTATTTTGGAAAAAAAAAAACAACAACCTGTTACTTTTAAGCCTGGATAATGGAAGATTATGCATCTCTTGTATATGTATTCGTAAAATAAAAACGAAAGCAGAAATATTTCCCGTATGAGACTGCTATCTTGTTTTTGTACGTGTGTTATGGTTGTTGCTGTCAGCTTATGAAAATGGTTTTCGTCCACGCTTTTTGAAAACAAAGCAAAACCAAAAAGCCACAATGCTCTGAACATAGAGCGCAGTCCCTACAGGCATGTTCAAAAAGACTTTTGCCAGGGATTATTCTATTAAAAAGAGCCCTCCGGATGAATTTTAAGTGGTGAAAACAAACTACCTTATTAATCATGCAGCAAAGTACTTGCATCTGTATATATTGCTCGGACAACAGTTTCTTTTGCTGTCCCTGGAACTATTTCTGAAATGTGTGGGTGCTAAGGGTAGGCTTTGGATCTGTGGCCTTCAGTCCGGTAGATACAAGAGGCATTTTTGTTAGGCTGGAGGCTTTCGCAGCCCTGCGAGGGGAGGGCTGCGCACGAAGGGGGCAGCTTGCCCCGAGCTGCGTACGTGTGATGGATCCGTGGGGTGGATCTGATCTGTAGGATGGGTCCTACTCCCTGAATCCCCCCGCTGCTCTGCCCCGAGGGGCAACAGGAGGGTGTCAGCTTAGTCAAAGCTGGGCTGAACACGCGTCTGGGTTTCTAGTCACCAACGTGTGACACTTCATGGGCCAAATCATACAGAAACGCTGGAAAAACCTGAGCTGCCTCGATTTTGCTAGACCAAAGGCAAGTGATGAAGTCTATAAGCACCACAGCATGCCTACCACAGCGGTCCTGATTCGGGTAAGCATTGAAACGTGTTTCAAAAGTTCACCAAGAAGAAGGAGACACCATACGCATTTAAGCCTTTGTGGAATGAAGACTTTTCTCTGCCTGGGGTTTGTTTTCCTGCGGGTAGAGCTGGCACACCTTGCTCACTGTCACCCCTGGCTTCCCTGGGGCTGCTACCGAATCCCTCACAATTTAAGGAGAGGCAGATGCTCCAAGATCATTAAACCCCCGGTACGGCCCAGCTCTTTAGAGGTCAGTCAAAATGCTCTTTCTCTGCTTCCCTGTCTGGAGGGTGGAAATGGTGATACTTACTCCTCGTGTGGACAGCGTGAGCCGTATTGTGAGGTTCCTGGAAAACGGAAAATACTGAAAACTCAGTCACAAATTCCCTTTGTCTCCCAGAGACGGTGGCATCATTTTGTACCAAAGCAAAATGTCTGGTCACAAACTGAAGTCGTCCAAGCAACCTACTTCGGTCATTGTGCTACCTGGCTTCCTGCGAGCTTCTTTTCTCTCTCATTTCCACACATCCCCTCCTCAAAGCGCAGCAGACCCCAGCACGGCTACAATAACCACATCTTGACCAGACTTCTTCAGGCAGAAATAGCAAACTCCTAGCTGACTCCTTTCATTCATAACCAAAGCAGAAGGTGAATCCCACACATCCATCTGGTACTGTTTGACTAAATAGCCTTGCTGGAGTCATGCCTTTGTGATTTTTCCTTTCCAGCTGAAAATGGCAAATTTCAAGGAGTTAAATTTCTTGGGCAGAGCTGTACTGCCTTGAAGCTAAGCTTTCCTTCACCGTGTAATTTTATTGCATTCATCACTGTAAATCTATTGCATTTGTCTCAGTAAAAATAAAACAAAATCCCTCTCATCAAGTATATTACAGAGGAGTGTTAAGGTCAATGGCATAAGATCTTCTTGGTTTCTGTAGCTCTTTCTTAAACAAATGGTCTAATTTTACATCATAAGCAGTGATTGAACTGTTCATCAAACTAAAGCGAGTCCCATCTTCTCCACCTCTGCACACGCTGGCCCAATACGGAGGTCAAGTGTTTGCCCGTTTTAATTTGCCCATATTGTTTCCTCTTTCTCAGCAAGTTAATGTTTCTCTTCTTTGAGCCTCTTTCCAAAAAAATAAAAAGGTTCCCTTCTTTTCAGGTAGCCAAATAATTTGTTCAGAACAGATCAGTTACAGATTCTCATACGGTTGGCTTTAATTACAAGCTGTTCTTGATTCCAAAACCAGCTTTTTTTTGGCCAAAGAGACCGTATTTTTGGACTGTGCAAACTCGTGGAGCTTTAACAATTCAAATGGTTGCATTTTCAGGATGTAAGGTGACGGGTAGCATACCTGAGACTTGCCGTCGCCCATGGACACATTAGCTTTTGTCATTTAAACTGAAAACTTGCTGACTGTAGCGCTTCCTTAGCTACTTTCAGGGACAGGCAACCCATAAGCCACTCTTTGCAGATGTGGCAAATTCATTTTCAGTCGTTTTAGGAAATCCCTTTTTTTTTCTTTTTTTCAGCTCAGGGAAAGAGTTTCCAAAAATGCCGTCAGCTTCAGTTTCCAGCACCTCTTCTGAATTTGTTTCGCACCCGCAGCTCCTGTACCCAGCCTGTTTCCAGCACGGAGGCCGCCTGGGTCAAAAATAACGTAGAGCAAACACTGACAGTGTGACAGAGCTGTCCTAGCCCGGGGCTTGCTCGCAGCCCGATGGCCAGTTCACTGACTTGACCTCACTGGTCCGTAGCTGCCCCAGCGGGAGCCGTCGCGCACCGCACGCGGCTGTTTTAGGCATCTCCCTCGGCCATCGCTCCCCCTGCCAGGCCGGGGGATGCCCTGTACGTGCCGCTGGGGCCACCACGTGCCCGTGATGCTGAAGATGTTTGTAAGCAAGCCCTTGGCTCCCAAATTGAGCGTGGGTTTGCCTCCGCTGGCGTCACTCTCTTGGCTTCCCCACGTGGTTTCTGCCAGCTCCAGGACCTTCCCTCACCCTCGGGCTGGTCGGGATGGGAGCGCGGGGACACGCCGGCTGAGAGGTTGTTTGTCTGCCGTGCCAGGAGGTCCCAGGAGAACAGACTCTGCATTTTCAGATGCGTTTTTAGGTCCTGCACCGGTGACATTTACAAACCCGATTCTGGGCTGCGAAATCTCCAAGAACACCCATGGTGGGGGGAGTCCTAAAATTCAATGCCGTGGTGTTCCCATCCAGCTGGAGGACATTCCAGTGACACCAGTTTCATGGTACTGGGGGAGAGCAGAGACCTCTGGGCCTCACCAGAAAATATTTCAGTGCTTGGCAGGAATTTTTTAACTGCAAGGTTTGGGGTTTTTCTGATCTGGTTTGTTTTGGTTTTTAATAGGAAAAATGACATTTTCTCCAACATGAAATCTTTTGCTGTACTTACTTTTTTTGTGTTTTGTTTTTTTTTTTTTTAATTTCCTGCTTAGAAAATACAAACCACATATTATTTTGGGTCAAGTTGATCCAAACTGCACCTTCTTTCCCCCTCACCCCCCTCCAAATCTCCGGGCTGGGCTGCTTTCCCAGACGATGGCTCCCCCTCCACCCAAGCAGAGCCGCACAGGCGTCACATGGATGCTGCCGCTGCCCAGTTTCTTGAATGGTTTCTTTGCAGGAAACTCCTCATGGATCTTTCCTGCCTCCCTGGCCCCCTTCCAGCGCTCCTGCCTGGGCTGATGATCCAGCCCACTGCTCTCATCCTCCTGGCAATCTCTTCTTTTTATTACTTTTTTACCGTAAGCTTCTTGTGTATTTTATCCTATAAAACAGATTGGCCCTAGTCAGATGATGACACTAAATTGAGCACGCACCTTTTGCCGTATTGAATGAGTTACTCCCGTGCTTTCCACCCACCTCCTCCTCCGGTTTTTAACCCCGTCTGCCCGGCTGGCACGCCGGGATGGCTCCCATCCCGCGGCGAGCTCCTTGCGAAGAGGCTGGGACGCCGGCTGCGCACGCCGAGGGGACAGCGTTGGTCACTGGTGGTACAGGAGCTTTTGCTGAAGGGGCCTGGTGAAGGACCTGGCCAGCCGAGCGCTCCCCGCTCCCGCTGCCGGACGGGCAGCGCCGGGGAAGGGCCGCCGAGCCTCTTGCCCTGACCCACAGCAACCGCCCTGACCCCGGCAAGGCTCCCTCCCCGGCCATGCCTTGTGACAAATCATAGAACCACAGAATCACTAAGGTTGGAAAAGACCTCTAAGGTCATCAAGTCCAACCGTCAACACCCCCATGCCCACTAAACCATGTCCCTTGGTAACCCCGTAATTTAGTGGTGGTCTTGCAGAAGAAAGCGCGTTGGGGGGTGAAGAGCAGGAGAGGCAGAGGGAGGAGGAGAAGCGGCACATGGCACTAACCTGGTTGCCAGCCAGGCAGCAGAAGCCGTGGGGCCTTTCCCTCCCAGGGACCGGGCAGGGAGGGGAGACCCACCACAGCACAGCCCGGGGGGCCCTGGCCACGCTGTTCCAGCCGGGGACGAGCGTGGGCTTGGCCGGGTGCGGGCTGAGAACAGCCAGACTTCAGCACACCTGTGGAAACAAACCCTGTGCCTCTGGGCTGTGCCCCAAGGAGACCGTCCGTCCCCCTCCTCATGGCAGGTGCCGGTCAGGGCGATTAAAGCAGGTTTATGGTGGTTTCTCCATCCAGCAGCATGGGGGGACAGGGGTGAAGGCCTCCAGGGCCAAAGCTGCACAGCAGCGGCGGTGCGTGGGAGGGAGCGAACGCTGCCTGACTCCTGGGATGAGTCTGTGCGGGTGGGTGTATGAAAACTCATCTTCTTTTCTCTTCGACTTTCCGACTGAACAGTGTGGTCTGGGCAGAGAAGCCATGGGGGGAACCCAACCCCCTGTCCTTCCTTGTCTTTGGGGGCAAAGCCGCCCTTTCAGCAGGGAAGTGCCCCTGGGAGCAGGAGGCACCGGGTGTTTTTGGGGTGCAGCCCTCAGCCGTGCAAGTGACAACCCGAGCGTCTACATGAAGAGGCAGGCTGGCGTAGGAGTTTCTGCTTCAGTTTTCCCTGCAGTGCACGTTGCCATCGACGCTTTAGAAAGTCGATGTCAAGAGTGGCGAACAAGATCAGAAAACTCTCGCTCTCGCTTTACAAAGTCAGTAGTTTCAGGGTTTAACCCATAGAGCGCAAGCACACGGGTACGGGTTGGAGGGACGGGATGGGAGCCGGGTGCTGCTCCCCTCACGGAACCACAGCGGTGAAGTACCTGGCCCATACCGAGGGCCAGCTTCTTTGCATATCATAGAATCATAGAATCACAGAATCATTAAGGTTGGAAAAGACCTCTAAGGTCATTGAGTCCAACCGTCAACCCAACCCCCCCATGCCCACTAAACCATGTCCCCAGGCGCCTCATCTCCACGTCTTTTAAATCCCTCCAGGGATGGGGACTCCACCACTGCCCTGGGCAGCCTGTGCCAAGGCCTCAACACTCTGTCAGGAAAGAAATTTCTCCTCATGTCCAACCTAAACCTCCCCTGGCACAACTTGAGGCCGTTTCCTCTCGTCCCATCGCTGTTACTTGGGAGAAGAGACCGACCCCCCCTCGCTCCAACCTCCCTTCAGGCAGTTGCAGAGCGCGATGAGGTCTCCCCTCAGCCTCCTCTTCTCCAGGCTGAACACCCCCAGTTCCCTCAGCCGCTCCTCATCAGACTTGTGCTCCAGGCCCTTCCCCAGCTCCGTTGCCCTTCTCTGGACACGCTCCAGCCCCTCCATGTCCTTCTTGTCGTGAGGGGCCCAAAACTGAACCCAGGATTCGAGGTGCGGCCTCCCCAGTGCCCAGTACAGGGGCACGATCCCCTCCCTGCTCCTGCTGGCCACACCAGTGCTGATACAGGCCAGGATGCCGTTGGCCTTCTTGGCCACCTGGGCACGCTGCCGGCTCGTGTTCAGCCGCTGTCGACCAGCCCCCCCAGGTCCTTCTCCTCTGGGCACTTTCCAGCCGCTCTGCCCCAAGCCTGGAGCGGTGCCTGGGGTTGTTGTGGCCCAAGGGCAGGACCCGGCACTTGGCCTTGTTGAACCTCCTCCATTGGCCTCGGCCCATCGATCCAGCCTGTCCAGGTCCCTCTGCAGAGCCTCCTGCCCTCCAGCAGATCAACACTCCCGCCCAGCCTGGTGTCATCTGCAAACTGACTGAGGGAGCACTCGATCCCCTCGTCCAGATCATTGATAAAGATATTGAACAGGACCGGCCCCAAAACTGAGCCCTGGGGAACACGGCTCGTGACCAGCCGCCAACTGGATTTAGCTCCGTTGACCACAACTCTCTGGGCTCGGCCGTCCAGCCAGTTCCTTACCCAGCAAAGAGTGAACCTGTCTGGGCCGTGAGCCGCCAGCTTCTCCAGGAGAATGCCGTGGGAGACAGTGTCAAAGGCTTTACTGAAGTCCAGGTAGACACATCCACAGCCTTTCCCTCATCCACTGGCGGGTCACCTGGTCATAGAAGGAGATCAGGTTGGTCAAGCAGGACCTGCCTTCCATGAACCTGTGCTGGCTGGGCCTGATGATCACTTGAACATCCATGTGATCATTCAATAGCAACGATCATCTTGCTTTGGTGCAAGGTAGCAGGCACTGGAGACCTCTGGCAATGTTCACAGGCACAGCGTGCCGGGGCGTCTCTTGAAGTCATCATTAAGCAGATTAACCCCTTGATATTGCTGCCAGTGACCAAGAGGACCAGGAACCTGGTCCGGGTCTAACACCGCTGCGTTAGCAGGGTGTGTTGGTGAACCAGGTCGCCACACAGTAAAGAGCACAATAAAAGCTTAGATCCAGTAAAAAAATTTTGGTCTACCCAACCTCTTCTAAAATATGTGGGTGTACCAAAAGATAAGTAGAGAAGTAAAAATTGTTGCTAAGAATAATAACGGAAAATGTTTGCTACATTTGTGGTTCGCATGTACATGGCCTGTATAAGCTTTATAGGCCTAAAGAGTTGAACAGTGTTTGATTGACTAATCATGTTAAATAACTTCTTATATTACACGATGTGTCCCTAAAACATTCTTGTGGCTGAAGTATGCACATTTCTGGTGACTCAAGCAGGCTATCTGAGCTGTAAAGCAGTGGTCAAGCGCAGTGACGGCACATCACTTATCACTGCTACCTACTGGTCCGGCGGTTGACCTAAAACCCCAACATTTCCTTTCCCCGCAGCCAGGGTTGTGAAGTGTAGGATAACAAGCACACCATACGCCGTCTGCTGACGCACTTCAGTCCCGATGCAGATTACAGCACGGTCTTGCAGAGTATTGCTCCCGCCGGTTCTGCTGGGTGATGGAAAACACAGAAAGGCCTTTTCTTTCTAGGCAGATCTTTATCAGCTTAATGTGTCTGAATCGCTCGGGTCGAAAGGAAAAACACTGAGGCAGCCTGGCCCTGGGGTTTGTGGTTTTACACGCTAATGCTTTATCCGGATTCTTGTGGCTACCTCTGTCGGGCGTCCCCAGTTTGAGGGCACTTCTCAAAAAAGCAGAAGGGTGCCCGTGTTTGCCCCCAGGGCTGGGACCTCTCCTGCCGTTGGCTCCCACGGACACACGGCCGAGCGCTGCTGCAGAACCGGCGTGGTCCCAGCAGCTGGCACCGTACTTCATCCAAACCCCTTGGGATTTTTTTTTTATCCAAGAAATCGAGATTTTAGTCTCTTTGGGCCTTTCTTTAATGTGCTTGGAAGGGCTGACTGCACATAAAGCCTCTCGTTTACTAAACCCAGTGAGTCGCGCGACACAGCGCTGGACTGCGCTACGTGAAGGCTCTAAATATCTTTGTTTCTAGGATTTGTCGTGCTTCACAGCCATGCTTCATAACCATGACGAGGAACGAGTTTAAGCCTCTGTGGTCACACATGCAGTTAATCTGGACCGATCCTCAGCTAGAAGATAAACCCAGTCAGCGCCTGGGGTTCCTCTCTCCCGCGGTCTTCTCCCACCGCGGCTGCCTGCATCTTGGCACGCAGACAGACCCTGGCAAGGCACCGTGTCCACAGCTTCCCTAATTCTGGCTGTGCTGCCAGCGCGCCGCGTGCTTTGCAGGCATCCCGGCGAGATGCTGAGGGTCCAGCCGTCCCCCCCGGGCAGCCGTGAAGAGCGGAGTTCATACTTCGGGGGGTCCTAAGTGCTGTGGGCATTGAAACCAGACCTGCAGGGATGGCAGTCACAGCGTGACGCTGACCCTCGGAGGGGTTTTTGAGCCCCCGGTTGCTTTGTGGCTTACCGAGTGTGGTAGTGTCAGAGGTCCAGGCCTGGGTGCAGAAATCCTGCCTGCTGGATGCCGTTCCTCAGCACGGACCTTCCACATCAGGGTGGGAAAAGAGCAGTGGTTTTCAGCTCTGTTTTCTGAGTATCCACTTGACGTTACTCAATGGAGTTCAGTCAGTGCTCTTGAATAAGTGAAACCACACATCGCACCATTGCCATATTCTGTCTGATAATACAAATTGCCACTGGAGACAGTATCAGTACTATTTTCAGCTGATTTGTTTTTTTTTCCCTTCTATAAAATTTTGCATCATAATGCCAAATGTTTAGGTACCATGGGATTTTTTTTCCCCACAAAACTATATTTTCAGTTAGTTAAATAGCTAGCCAAAAACATATCGAACTTTGAAGGAGAAAAAAAAAAATATCCTTTTTCAGCTGGCTCTATTGTTCACATCTTTGATTATTTTCTTCTTTCTGCAGACCACAAATTTTGCCCAGTTAAAAGGAACTGGACGGGTTTTGATCTTCTACAAGTATAACTGTAGTTACTCCTGAATTATCCCAGAATAAGTGAGATCAGAATTGGGCTCAAAACCCTACTTCTCCAGAGCTTTATGATCAAAGTTATGTTGTGCAAGAAACACTGAGGGGGTAAAGGGAATAGAGGACAACCAACTTATTGCAGTCAAAAAAAAGGGTTAGTGCAGTAGCTGCGCTACACGCACTGCACTTTGGCTGCCTTGCAGAAGAAAAAAGCTGCAGCCCCCATCCTGGCACTTTAGAGAAGGTGAAGTTGCATCAAGAATCATAGAATCA
>VZTQ01002025.1:21584-42486 GCA_013400755.1 Pelecanoides urinatrix | reverse complement strand
TGAGGCTGCTGAGCATTACTGTGATAGAACCAAAAATAATAAGGTAACGAGCAGCTCTAACCTTAGCTTAATTAACACATTGTTAAGATCAAGTGCATAGAAAGGTAGCAGCTCTGTGCCGCTGTGCCTAGCGCGCTGCTCTTACTGCTGAACTGGGAGGCTTGGCAACCCAAGAAATGCATTGCAATTTAGTTCTTATTTAAGTGTTTGTTCTCTAGCCCCGGTGAATAACCTAAGTAATTTCTCCAGGGGAGACCTGCGACACACTCATAACAATTTTCAGGTACGAGTGGGAAGAAATGAGCAATGTGAGAAAGGGCGGTGCGTGGTGGGGGAAGGTTTGCTCAGAAGGATGCCTGGTGCAAGCAGGTCCAGAGCTGGATCCTCGGCTGCTGAGAGCAGTCAGGAAAATGGGAGATGACTGAAAGCTTTTAGTGCCAGAGCTATTTCTTGACATCCGAGGCAGATCGCTTTCTGATCTCATCTCCCCTTGCGCTGAGCTTGGAACCAGAAGGACAGGTAAATGGGTCAAGATTCCCAGGGGAGCAGTGAGAAGGGCCAAAAAGCAGGCGTCCGTGGGGGGAAAACAGTCGATTTGGCAGGTCTGGAGTTCATTGAGAAGTTATTGCTTTGGAAGGCACAGGAATATCTGTTGGGAGTCATAGAAGAGTTATTGGTGTTGGAAGTTATGATGTAGAATTATGGTGGAGGATATAGAGACCCTTATAGAAGCTCAGCAAACCTGTGAATCCATCTATCTAAGCACCCTCAATTCCCACTGAAATCCTCTTGGAACAATAATAATCATTTAACAAAGGAAATGGTTTTTGACCCAGACAACTAAATGCATTTCCGTTTAGTGCTTCCCAGCCCTTGCCTGATGCTCAGCCGTGTGTTGAGGTTGCCTGTTATTTTCCCAGACATCAAAGGCTTTGAAGGAAAAAAATGCAACTTGGGAAAAATTGATTGTTTGCCATGAAAATCTCCCCTGAAAAGAGCAATCTGAAGAACAATTAGCCAGAGGCTTGCAAGCAGATTGCAAAGCAAAAATACAACGTCGGGGCACGGGCAAGGATTCTCCCAGGAGAGGTAGTGCAATGCCCTGCTGGTACAGAAGCAGTTAAGGAGGACGAGGGCATTGCAGAGACCTTAATTGTTTCCTTTCATCAACTTTCATTACAGCAGGTATCGGAGGGAGGTCTGCTCCCAAGTGAGTGCTGGCAGGAGGGAATGGATGAAACCTGGAGCTTTGCTCTGCCCCTGGCATGGCAGGTCCTGTCTAATATAACAAAAGCCCAAAGAGCATCCTGCCCTGGATGGAGGGACCGATCCGGTGTTGCCTGCTCTCCTTCAGCTGGGGAGCTGGGGCCCTTCCAATAACTAAAGGTGATGGTACCCATCCGCCACCACTGCTGGAGATCTCTAGCCTGGACACCTGCGTGGATGATCTATCCTGCTATGAAGCCCTGGCTGGGTGATGAATGTTTAAAGCTAAATGATAAGTTTGGCTCGTGAAAGCTGACTTTCCACCTGCAAGCCGCAACACCGCTTCCTTGATGATGGAGAAGGATGGAGAAATAAATCCGACCTTGTACAGTTGCGTCTGCAGAAGACATCATGAGCAGCTGGGAAGGACCTGAGTAACCTTGCAATGCCAATGCAAATGCTCAAGCACTGAGTTAATTTCACCATCACTAGCTCGTTCTTTTATTTTTTGTGTATTTGGACCCAAAAGAATGATTGTGCTGAGAAGGGATCAATAGCTCAGCGGAGCGTCCAAGTTATTAACTCACAAACAAACAGCGTCGGGGCTGATGGGAGGAGGAAGAATGTCAATTTTCTGTGCAAATGTTATTGCGGGGAGCCTTCAAGGAGTGTTTTATTTAGCAAATCAGGGCTATCAGAGACGGCTATTCCCTTGCTGGGTGAAGGGGGAGAGTTGGCAAATCAAATTATGTATCTGGTAAAGTGTCTCAGGGGGGTAGACCTTCAGGCTGAGGGTCAATCTGAAGGGAACAGATGGGGTGGGATGTCATGTGTGAGATGTATTCCTCTCTTTCCCTATCTATCTGCCTATCTAGCTTTGCTCCCACCAGTGGAAAAGGCTCTCTGCCAAGTCTCCTCGCTCCTCTCCCCTCGTTGTTTTTGCGATGTTTGCCTTCACAGGCAAAGGACATGAACCTGCCCTGACTTCCTCCATAAGGGAAAAAAAAAGGGGCTGGCCTGTTCAAGCCATCCTCCCTTGGAGGTAGGTCATAAAAAACTGGGAGTCACCTGCTCAGCCATGCTCATCACCCTCAGGGCCACCAGCGGAGGGCTGTGCCTGCTGCATCCTGGCAGGTTTTCAAATCCTCATCCTCTTCTTGTGCAGTCCGGCATGCCAGAACTTTACATTGCCTTGGATTGTTTCAATCTCACTGCCTTGTGCCCGTAATGAAGAGTGGCAGAGGGCTGGAGGGCCAGGCTGGCAGCTGGGGCTGTCCCAGTTCTTAGCAGATCCAGCCATGCATTAAAATCTTTGTAATCCCAGCCCTTTTCCCCTGTTGTTTCCATTGTCAGCAGTGACTCAATATGTAAAAAATATTACCAAGGTCGGAACTTATGCTTTGAAATCTCAGCTGCCACAGAGGAGGTGGTTCTGCAACACATAAAATGCAATTGGTAACTTGCCACATCCCAAACTTGCAATGTACCGTGCAATGTGCTCCCTCGCCCGACGTTTAGGAAGTAGATGGAGAAAATCTCTATTTCATTCCCCTCTGCTCAGGTTTGTCCTGCTGCTAAACCCTGCAACAACACTCAAAGGGTTGGGTTTTTTTAATGTTGTGGTGTGGATCTCTCTTACTGACGTTTTTGCAACCTGTGTGCTTAAGCTTTAACCTGCGCGTTTATTGCTGTGACACCAAAGGGCACTGTGAGGGCGACGGCAGGGAAATCCCAGGGCTGTGTGCTTGGGGTTAATTGCAGGGTGCTCTGCACAGCAGCATTGCATGCCAAGATTGCAAAACCTGGTGTTAGTGTCAGGGAGCGCATGCCTGCAGCCACCAGTGCCATCCCCCCGGCCCCTTTCTGCATGGGAGGTTCGGTGCTGCTTTTGGGGGGTGCGATGGACCTCTCTGACCCGGCACGGGTGCAAGGGGAGGGAGAGCTCGTTGCAATGATACCTGCCCACACAGCCCTCTCGCTCGGCATGGCCAAGCACACCCTCCTCTTCTTTCCCCTGGTAAAACCTGATGGATGGCAGGTCCTCAGGATAACGGAGCCTGACATTTCCAGGGAGCATGCAGCCACTTTGCCTTTACAAGCCCATAAAAGCAGAGTGGAAAAGTGTCCTTCTACTGCCATGCAGCCATCTGACATTTAAGAAAACGGTGTGTGATTAAGGCAAACATCTGCCGGGGTGGGTTAGCCGTGCACCATCTAGCTCTGGCGATGCCTCCGTTTCTATGACCCCATGGGGGTCTGTGGGCGTATTGGGCAAATCCCTGCCCGCTGCAAAGGGGACTGGCTGCAGCAGTGCAGCACAGCCTGGGAGCTTCGTGACCCCATGGAGCAGCCCCGAAGCAGCCAGCCTGTTTGGGGGATTCAAGGTTGTACAGTGCTGATCCTGTTCGGGCGAGTAAGGCAGAGGGGCCAGGTGCTCCTGGACCCAACCATTGCTGAAGCACGTGTCCCAAGCTGGATTTTTAGGGCCTGATGTCCCAGTTGCTTGAAGCAATAGATGTCATGCTCTCCCCACGGCCAAGCCCACTTGGCTGCACTGTCATTCCTTTATATACCCCTTGCTCACATATCTGCATGTACTAGGCATGCTCCTGTGAGCACTGCAGTGTCTTATCTGCTGATAAGAGCTTTTTCCTCAGCTAAAGGGGGAAAAAATAGTGAAGGATGGCATTGGCTTCACATCCAGCGAACTTCTCCTGGTGCCAGTTTGCAGTACAGCATCATGCTGGGCTCCTGTGAGGAAGCGTCTGAGGCAGGTGATGCCTTGCTGAGCAGCACCTGTCTTGCAGAAAGTGGCTGTCTGCAGTTTTGTGTCACATTTCGCTCCCCGAAAAACTTCGCTTTTCAAACACAAGCTGGTAGCAACTCACTGCCATGTATATCGTGCCCTGACTCATGTGCCAGAAGAGTTTTGGTGGGTTTTTCAGGGCAGAAGAAGCTATGTCTAGCAGGCAAGCCAGCAAAAATTTTGCCCTTGGATGAAACAAGAAAACCTGGCCATAAAGCCCAACATTTTATTCCACATGCAGCAACTCCTTAAAAAAAAAAGGAACAAGCCCTTCATGGTTTTGCAGAGCTCTGATCCCAATCAAATAGCTGGACTGGGAGAAGCATTAGAAAATGGGGGAACAATCTCACGTTAGTCCATTGGGAAAGTTAATAGACCTTTTCCATCCCAAGTTTGTAGGATTCTGGGCTTTTCGCAATAGCTGCTCCACTTAAACCGCAGCTCTGTGCATTGCCTCGCTCAAACTGACGGCTCCTTCCCCTGTAGCGGCCCCTCTTGTCTCATTAAAGCTCCCACCTTTCTGCTGCTGAACTGAAAATCAACAAAGGGAAATTTAGGCTGGATATCAGGAACAATTTCCTCAAGTTGACTGTGAAAGTCCCTCCAGGGAGGAGCAGCGGAGGCTTCATTGCTCGCAGCATTTAATGGATTTCCCATCTCGGCATGGGAGGGAGGGCAGCCTGGGCTTGGAGCCGTCCAGACGGTGCTGGGCATACCTGGCTGCGGGTGACGGTCTTGCTCTTTTTTTGATCATTTCCCTAGGGAGGAGCAGAGCGAGTGTTGCTGCTTCTCCTTCCCCGCCGCTCTCACCACAACGTTGCTGAGCTGGAGCCTGCAAACGTGTTGGTGAGGTGGTTTTCCCCGTTAATAAACCCTGAGATAACTCCTGCCCAGGAAAGCGACCCGGGCATGTTAGGCTTGAAACAGCATACTCTCTAGCTGTCCAAAAACTGATTTCAGGTGAGAATAACTCCACACGTGTGCTGGAAAAAGCAGACGCCTTCATTCAATGACTCACGTCCTTTCTGCATCTCATCGTCGGCCCTGCGTTTGCTGAAGGGGGGTTTTGCTCCCCTTGGCCTGGCTCTTCCTCACATCAGGGTGAGCCTGCGGCCATACCACTGGGTATTGCTGCTCCAGTATTTATTGCATGTCTGGGAAAGTGGTTTTCCAAATGAGGTGTGGGGTCCTGCTTTGTGCCCCAGCATGGCGAGTGCATTGAGCACGGTGTCTGCTGGATCCTGGCACCACACCGCACCTTCTCTACAGTCCCTAAAGGACAAACACTGGAGAGGCTCCCAAAATATTCTCTTTCTGGGGAGACTGATTGTGGCACATCACTGGTTGGGCCTTTAATTTCAAACTGGGCTTTTAAGCTAATTGTTTCAATTGGAAATGCAATGTCTCGTGTTGATTCCCCTGGTCCAAACGAAGGGGGCAGGAGGGATGGAGAAGCTGATGCTTTGCCGAGGTCAATTTTAATGGAGGGAACCGTGTTCTCCTGGAGGAAACACTTGCTGCAAGATTATTGTGGATGATGCTTCGGGGTGGAGGAGCCCAGGGAAGGAGCAGGCGTAGGCAGGGCTCGCTGGTCACTCCCAGCTGGCAACGCAGGCAGGAAGGGCTCGCAGACAGGCAGCTGTGAATTAAGGTGAAGCAAACGTCCCATGAAGCCAGGCTGAGAGGGCAGCCTGCAACCCAGGCAGCGTGAGAGATGGGGAGAAGAAGCAGTGAGGAAGAAATGAAGCCCTAAGGGGAATAAACTGTCACCCAGGCTCCTGCAGCATGATGGGGGGCTTCTTGGTTGGGAGCAATCCTAGGTTGGGAGACCAGCGGTGTTGAGGAACAGGGTAGGTAAGCATCTTGTAAGGATATTTGATCTCACCTTGGGTGACTTTTAGCCCAGAGGCCTGGTATGTGGAAAGGGGCAAAGAAAGACCCCATAGTCTGGCATCCCACAAAAGTATAGTTGCTGTTGCAGGAGCTTTGAAAGGAGAAGAAAACACATTTGCAGTATGAGAGGGAGATGAGTGCTTTTGTGGTCCCTGTTCTTCATGGTACCACGTGAGCATCTTACGGCTGCTTGCAGTGACCTTGTGAGGCTGTAAATATGATGGAGAGAGAAAGCCCAGGGTTTCTGGGGACCATCATTTTGGGGTGTTGGCACATAATATCCTGCAGTGATTTTTCTGGGTTGCACGTCCTTCCCTTCCCTCCACAGCTGGTGCTGAATGAACACAGAGGAGGACGTTTAATCCTTTCCTTGAATAACTTCATAACCTAAGGCTAAAGGCTACAGATGAGCATGGCCTGGGGGAGACGGGGAACAATTGAAGGTCCTGGTCAGCATGACAGGCGGTGGTGTCAGTACAGCAGCCGCCAGGCTGTTTTAAAGCAGGACCCTCTCTAGACAGCTTTTAAAAATGTACGTGATATCTCACAAAAACATGGTTGGGGTGTGGATTCCAGCTGTGCACTTCAGAGATTTCCGATCTTTTGTTTCCCGTGCATGAACCCAATGCACTAATCTGCAATTTGGGGTCTGACTCTGCTCTTTGCTCCAGCCGGCGGAGCTGTGCCGGGAAGTGGGACGCCACATGTGACCTGCAAGGGCTTGGCAGAGAGCAAGCCAGGAGCGGTGAGGGGGAAGGGGAGCAGGATGGGCTTGATTTGTATGGCTCAGCTTGCAAAATGCTGTCCTGCTGTGCAGGATCCTGCTGGGAGATGGGAGACCGCATTGGATGCTCTTCCAGAGACCAGGGAACCTTGCAGCAAGCCGCTTCTCCGATGGTGTGGTAGAAATGCAGCATCTGGGCTCTCCTGGGCTGCATCCACATCCCAGCTCTGTAAGGAGGCATTGCTTGGAGCCTGACCGTTGGTGCAAAGACATGGCCTGTTGCCTCAGGCTTTGGGCAGCCTCCCATGAGGGGAAAGCTACCACCAGCATGGGTGCAAGCTGGCTCTGAGTAGGGGCGGAGGTGGTGCAGAGCCCAATGGTCCCATCTGCCCCATGCGTCATGGTGGGCCAGCACAGCAGGGGTACCTTTCTCCAGGCTTTTCCTCCACTAGCATCATTCTTAGCACCGCCGAGATGGGCCCTGGTGTCTGCACCCTCCTTGGCATGGGGGCTGCTGGTGAACTTCCCAAGGCATCGCTGAGGAATCCCACAGAGGATGCATGCAGCCCACTGCAGGAGCCAACACTGGCAGCAGCTGGGTCAGGCAGTTCAAAGCTGTCTGGAGCCAGGGTGTACGAGCCGTGCAGGCAGTGGGGTGCACGGGCTTGAAGGGTTTCTTTGAAAGAGGAAGCCAAGGCCATGTAACGGAAGCAGGGCTGCTCCTGTAGCATGCTGTGGGCTGGGAGCAATTCCTTTTGGGGAGCCCAGACCCAACTCTGCAGCCTTTCCCCAAGCTTTCTTAATTTCATTGGTGTCTTTAGCCAGGTCAGGGTTTCCCTTGTGCTTGCTGTCATGAATGCACCTCTTGCGATGGAAGTGACATTTGTTTTCTGCAACAGCGACACTTTGCCCTACCAGAGCCAGCAGAATTCCCGCTAATCCTCCCCTCCCTCGTTTCACACATTTTTCCTTCGTTCTGCTGCTGGACCACGGCGCTTTGCTAAGCGTTGCAGTCAGCAGCAGGTAATTTAAGCACACATCTGCTTGCAATCTGGGAGGAAGGAGAGAGGCAGTTTGTCTTTGTTAGAAGCCTGGCGGTCGTGGCTCTTTGCTTACCTGGTGGCATTAAGGCTTTTTTTGTGGCTCTGTGGGGGCCAGGTGGGAACCAGGGGTCAGATAGGATGGGGACAAGGTGCCCTGCTCTGGTCCCTTACCCAGGGTCATTGGGGATTTTTGACCTGGGCTGATGGACTGCATGATCCAACTTGAGCGCTAATACCTGCCAGGTTTTTCTGTCCCCATCTCCCCTCCCTTTTGGTCCCCTTCTTGTGGTCTTCTGGGCTGTCAGCCTTCCCTGGCAAAGGCTCGCCATCCTGCTGGCTGATTGCAGCTGGGTGTAATAGACGGAGAAAGCCACCGGAGTCGGTGACCAGGTCCATGCCCTCGTTTCAGAACAGCTCCGGGGTTTGGGTCCCCTCCCTATAAATGAGGCAGGGGACATAGGATGAGCAGGAGGTTAGAGCTATTGCTGGGGGCGCAGAGGGATTAAATGGCACAAGCCTGTAGGAGACCAGGGCTTTTCTCCTTCCAGTGCTTCAGGGCAAACTTATTTCAGCAAATCCTCCATCCCCTGTTGCTATTCCCTCCATTGGGTTTCCTCTTAATGCGCCAAGCTGCTTGGTTTATTTTTGGAGCTGCCCACTCCCCACTGGCAGCACAGAGTTTCCAGGGCATCCACACATGGGAAAGGCTGAAGGTGGGTAAATTAGGACATACTGCTGATTTTCCTGGGGAAATGAGGACACATCCCTGAATTTTTCCAAGGAGCTGAAGGAGTGGAGCAGAGCTATGATGGTCCCTCTGCTACCGGGAGAGATTGGGGCTGTGGAAGGATGCCAGCACCCCTAAATCCTCCTCTTCGCACGCACCCCTTGCAGACCTCTCCTTTCCTGTTCCAGTCCTTGCAACTAGTTTTTAAATGCATTGAAGCCTTTCGTCGTGTTTTGCTAAGTTTAGACTGCCTGCCTTTTCCCTCAGTGTCCCAAAACAGCTGCTGAATGAAAGGCAATCGTTTTCTGATATTCAATACCATAAGCAGGAGTGATTTGAAAATGTGTTGATTCCTTAGACTGTGGGAAAAAGACCTGTACTGCTGGCAAAAGCGGGCTGAAAAGTAATGTGGGGTTTTTCAGGTTTTTTTTTCCCTTTTTTCAATGGGTTCATGGAAAAACAACTCATATTTCTTCATTGCTTTGAATTTTCCCTGGAGGCTTCCAAAGGGCTGAAGTCTTGTATTTCTATACACTTGTTTGCAGAGACGGCAAAACACAGTGGATTCACACAAAAGCCTCGGATTCGGCAGTATTGGAGAAAGGGGATCTGTGTAGTGCCCCGAAGCATCATTCTTACAGCCCACGAAAGCCAGACATCCCAAGGGGAGCCCAATGCCAAAATTAGCTGAACTCACAGCCACATCAGTGGGGTGAAGGGGCTGTCCTGCAGCCAGTGCCAGAGGAGTCGTGCTTCCCGGCCTTTGCTTTGACACAGATGTTTTGTGTCACACGCGGGTCCGCTGGCAGCAGTGCTGGGGCTTTCTGCTCCCCGTGGCTCCAGGGCATCCATGACGGAATTGCTCCCACAGTCAGGCTCGTCCCTCCTGGCCAAGCGCGGGGTGAGATGCCGATACCCGGGCTCCATCCGGATGCTGCGCTGATGGCTCTGCGTGGGCTTTCCTCCATCCGTCCAGCAGCCTCAGGTCCTCTAAAGATTGCGTGTTTGAGATATGTGTAATATTAGTCGGCGTAAATCACATCAAGCCTATGGCTTCCAGCGCTGCTGGCTTGGATTCTTGCAGACTAGTTCACTGTCACTCAGCCGCGGGCCGTCTAGGTTAGCTTAATGAGGAAGCCAGACTAAGATGAAATAATTAATGCAGCTGTAGAGTGGAGATGTAGGAGTCTTTGGGGGATAAGGGAGCTGGCCCAAATCTTCCTCCCCAACTGGAGCACTCCAGACCTTCATGAAGGTTTGGAAATACTCCATTTCCACTGGGTGCTGAAGGTGGGTCTGTGGTCCTTCCAGCCCAGGATGCTCCCAAGAGCTCTCCGAATCAGCTGCGTAGGCACGGGGGTCTGGACCAGGTTCAGGGCAGCAGCTGGGCTGGGGCTGCGAGCCGGGAGCATCGTGGGGGGCCGTGGATGTTTTAGGAGGGTAAAACCCCTATGCTGGGGGAGAGGAGAGCAGTACCAGGCTCTTGAGGATGCTCTGTTGTTGGGATGCTCTTCCTGGCCCCAAGAGCAGGGAGATGGACCAGAGCCCTTCTTGCTCGGGGCTGGCCCCACTCCACCGGTGCGAATGGTCAGCATCAAGGGGAGGCATCCGCTCCCGTTGGGAGCTCCTGCCACTTGACGTGAGCCCGAATTAAAGCAGGTTTATTTAGTAAACCCATTCCAGGATAAAGCTTTTGATTTATAGGCGCTCTGATAGCGCTCCAAGGAGGACTTGTACAAATTTAACTGCATTTTCTCAGCATCACACCAGCCCAATAAAAGAGAGTTCATATGCGCTGCACAAATTCTCACTTCCAATATAAAAAAGGTTTTATGAGACTGGAAGTCTCGCTGGCTCTGCGGGGCCGGGTGTATTGGCAGATACTCCACATGACAGACCCTCGATTCCTCTTCGAGTTGTCAGACTTCAGTAGCATTTACAGCTATTTAGCTATCAAATTTTATGTGTGGCTCTGAGAGAAATGTGTCTTTTAAATACTGCTCTGTCCCATAAACAGCAGTCTGTTAAACCATGTCAATGGTACAAGTGGTTTGTGAAGCCCTCCGATGCAATTGCCTACAGCTCCGCTCGTTACCTGAGCGGTGAAGTGCTGAACAACGCACCAAGTTAATTTTCCGAGCCAGTCGTCTGGTTTGCTGAGCAAAAGCTGGTAATAACTGTGCTCCAGCAGCCCAAATTTGGGTCCTGTTTTACCCCGGTGTAAATAATCTTCCTGCTAGCCTCCGTAAAGCCCCGCTCACTTGACGCTTGCTGGGCGCACGCTCAGGCAAGGAGCTCAGGTTTGTCATCTGCCTTATGGTTGCATCCAGAGGCCATTGGTGAGATCACCTCCCTAATTTTCTAACCCAAGACTTTGAAGCTCAGGATCCTCTCCTCTCCGTTCTTGGTTCTCCTTCTTGGAGGAGGCGCTGCAGGTAGGAGGTTCTTGGGGTGCTAGCCGTGACCTTGGCCATAACAAAACCCCTTTGTGCTCCTTCAAACCTCCCCCTAGGATATCCCTGTCCTGTCCCCCTTTTTGCTTTTCCCAGCAGTGGTGCAGGGGAACAGCATGTACCAATTTGCATCTCTATGCTATTTATTTGGTGACCCAAGCTGAGCCCGTCTGCGCCAGATGAGGAAGAGAAGCTGCTTGCCCTCTTTGCTGATGGTGCAATCGTGCCAGCTCCGATGCTTGGGATATAATTTACAGACTCTAAGCAAGGTTTCAGAGCTGAGCCAGGCTTGAGCTTTCAGCCTCTTTTATTTTATTGTTTCCTTCTTTTTTTCTTCTTATTATTTTAGCGCAAAACGGTAACTTTATTTGCATTTTCAAGCCTGTGCCACTTGGAAGTGCAGGTGGTGCAGGTGGTGCGGAGAGCCCAGGCTGTGGGCACCTTCGCCCAGTGGCACTGGGTAACGAGCACTTGGACGTATAACTGCTGCTGTGTGCTGCAGAGTGGGAGGTTTGCTCTCCCATCGCTGCCGTTTCCGTGTGCAATGAACCGGGGACTGGGGAGGAAAAAAATATACGTGCGTGTGCAGCATGGTTATTTTCAAATATGAAATTGCACCTGCAAAAATAGAAGCCAGGAAGGGACTGGCGAGCAGCTCGGAGCTGGGAGGCGCGATGCGTGCGGAGCAGGGATGGGGACAGCATCTCCGAGTTTCTTTCCCATGCTCGCACCGCCTGATAGTTTTAGCGGACGTTACTTTGCCTCCCCCTTGCATTTCAATTAATCATCTGCTTGTCAGCGCTCTTCCCCCCAGCTCCCCTCCCCGCCAAGTCTCGGGGAGCGGCGCGCACGCACGCAAGCGCCCATGCACGCAGCCTGCGTGCTGACGGGCTTGGCCGCTCGTTAATCACTTACCGGTGTCGTGCGAGTCGGTCCCTACAGAAGGAGGTTTGGAAGAGGGGAAGACTGCCATCTCCTCGGTCTCCATTTCCTTGATGGGGATGGGCTGAGTGCAGGATCTGTCCCTGCTGTGTTGCAGCCTGTGGTCTCCGTCCTGCTTGACGCAAAGAGCTGGTCAGATTTGTTCAAACAGATTTTGCTTTCCAACGTGTTTGAAAGGAGCTCTGGCCTGACCTGTCCCCCTCCCAGAATTTGTGGGGACTGGGGATTCCACAACCTGTCTGGGTCCCTCTTCAAGCAGGTGATTGTCCCCATGGGAAAACATCTTCCTTAGGGCAAGTCTGAACCTCTCTTGTTGAAGCTCATGCCTGTTGTCTCTTATTTTCCCACCATGGAGGGAAAGGGTCTGTCTCCATCATGTCATTAACCTCCTTCTAGGCGCTGACAGGTTGCTGTTAGGTCCCCCCAAAACCATCCCTTCTCTGGGCTGGACAAGCCCTGTTTTCTCAACTTGTGCTTCAGCCTCATCACCACCCTGATGGCCCTTCGCTGGACTTGCTGGAGGTCAGCAATGCCCATCTTGTACCAGAGCCCCAAAACTGGGCACAATGCTTCAGATGTGGTTTAAGGACTTTGTTTTCATTGCTTTATTTTTTTCATAGTGGATCTTGCAGACCCTGCTAGGCATGTACCTGGCATCAAATTTCCCCTCTGGTTGGGAAAAGTTGCCCCAAAATAACAAAATTAATAAAGTGTGCATGTGTGTGTATGCATGTTTGTGTACACGGTTATTTAGGAATGATTTCTGTTTTGAAGATTCAATAGATTTTTTATTAATACTTTCCTTGGGTGTGTTTAAGAACTTTGGTTTGACCCCTGCACAAATGCACTGCTCTGGTCAAAGACTCCTCTGCAACCCCGGCGGGAGCCGTGCCCTGTCCCCAAGCTGCTGTCAGCTTCACTTCAGCCACAGAGATAGTGAACTCAGATGGTTTCTTTTCCTGCCCTCTCTCCTTGGCCAGAGGAGTGCTTAATTAGCACTCTGAGTTTTCATCTGCCAGGAGGAAGAAAGTTTTTTTGGGGCCGGGTAGGATCTGGTCCAGCGAGGGCTGTTGCGCACGGTGCTGGGAGGTGCTGGAGCTGCAGAGAGCAGCTCCGAGGGGCGATGGGGTTGAGGGGTGCAGCCAGAGCTGGGGACAGGGAGCACAAACCCTTTAGGAAAGGTTAAAGAAGATCAGGCAGCCTCAGCAGGCTGCAGGGCAGGAGGTAGAGCACCTTGGAGGTGGGGGCTTACAGGGAGGAAGGGAGCGTTTGCTGGAGGTGAGCATCCCCGAGAGAAGGTGAGATGATGCTTGGCGTGAATTTGATTCCTTCCAAAACAGCTCATTGGTATGTGGCAGAAAAGCCCTCAGCCCAAATGCTGCCAAGCTAAAAGCTGATGGTGAAAGGGAGGGAGCCAGCAGCGCTGGTGGGAGATGGGGGACCGAGCGAGCAGTGGCAGTTGTCCCCTTGCTGGGACAGGCTCAGCTCTGCAGCCGTGGTGGAATATTTCCACCCTCCCTGAGTTTTGCAGAAGGGTATTAGCTAAAGGATATGCCCAGCAGCAGGTCCAGGATAAGCAACCTCCACATACGCAGGGTGGAGAGCTGGGGTTTGAACTGAAACCTCCTGCTGTGCCAGCAAGGTGGAAGTTGGGTTCCTGCTCTCCATCCAGGCACCAACGGGCTCAGGAAACTGGAAGGGAGCAAAACTGGGGCCAGAAATGTGTTTCCCCACATTTGCTGCTCATCCGTGGCTTTACCCTGCGGTGAGCACAGCAAGCTGATGAGTACAAGTAGACTTGACTCTGGCTCAGCTTTTCCTTTGTTCTGTCGTTGAGGAATATTTGGGGATTGAAAGCGAAATATGGCGCTTTCCTCTTCCAAAGAAAAAAAAAGAAGGGAGAGGAAGGAGCCCCTCTTGCATGCTGCACCAGAGAACCCTCGTCATCCTGTAGCAGGAGGCCAGTGCACATGAATATTCCTGTGCAATATGCACAAGTGATGAGCCCCATATGCAGGCCTTGGGAGAAATTAAATATTTTCTACGGCGTTTTCCAAAGAGCCTTTCTATCAAAGCGCTCAGTTGGGAGCCAAAACGCCCCAGCTTTCGCAGCCCCATCTGGTTGACACTTTTTTTATTATTTTATTTTTAAACGCCGATGAATATTTTCTAATTAAAAAACAAGCCCTCCCCTAAATGGAGTCTTGCCCCAGTGGATGGAGTTGAGCCAGAGTTTGGGAGGGGGCTGGAGGCCGCTGGGGACTCTACGGCTGCTCTCGGCTGCTGGTTTTTTTTCTCCTTCAGTGCTGGAGCTTGCAGGAAGGGTCCTGAGATAAAGCACACACGTGGTCCGCATCTGCCCAGCCACGCGTGGTGGAAGGCAGCCGGCCGGGCAGGGGCTGGCAGCCGGGTCCCTGCCTGCTGCCTGGCCCCGAGAGAGGGGAGGGATGAGCGCAGGCTTCGGGCAAGCGGTTTGAGGAGCACCAGCCTCCCCGGGATGGAGGCCACTGGGGTGCAAGTGGGCAAGGGGACTTCCAAGCAAAGTTCAGCATTGCAAAGGCTGCTCTTATATACCAGCTGTTTTGCCTACAAAGGTGAGAAGGTGCAAAGACTTGGCATGGTTTTGGGGGTGGAAAAGACAGGGAGATCACTGGAGGGAGGGGAGCTTGAGGAGGGGCAGATACACAGGATGAGACCTGACACTGGCTCTCATCTTGAGCACGGGGACAAAACCCCTTGCTAGTTTTAAGGCATATGAATGTGGCGCAGAGTTGGAGAGGAGCTGACCTGTTGGGGGCACAAGGATGGGAGATAGGTGCTGGTTCTGTGGACTGGAAGGAAAGGAGAGCCCAGAGAGTCCAGCAAGAGGCTGGCCGGTAGGGCAGGGTGATAGGCAGCAGGGTGATGGGCAGCAGGGTGACGTGCACCAGCGGTGGCCGAGAGTGTGGGCCAGGCAGGAGGAATGTTGGGCACTCCCCTGCTCACTCCTGGGTCTGGCAGCATGGCCACCTTCGGAGCCATAGCCCCTGAGCAGAGCTCGCAGAGCAAAGCTCAGGTGCTGGAGAAAAAAGCTGCTGGGATCTGGCAAAGTGGAGCCTCTCCCAGCTGAGTTGTTTTTCTCCTAAACAGCCAGATTGGCTTCAGACCATTTTCTGCTCACTGCAGCCAGTGTTGGTAGGTAGAAAGGTGATGGTATGCCCGCCTTGAGTACTGTACCCCACAGACCATGAGGAAGAAAGAAAGGATCTGTGCCGTTTGGCATCAGTTGGGGACTGAATCGGTTCCCAGGTGTGGTACCAATGTGTGCATCTTCCCTCCCTTGCAGGGCTGGAAACAAATTGGGTTTTAACCCAATTTGTCCTATGTTGAGTACTCATTTAATTCTGCTGGCTTTACACAGCAAAATCTTCCTCTGGGCATACATCTTCTTGGCTCTTTCTTTTTTGGAAAGAGGCTGAGACCCAAATATGGTTTCACACCACAGCTCACCTGCCAGTGGCAGCACGCAGCAATGCTGGGCTTGCCAGAGCTCATCGCTGCTGGCAAGAGCCATGCTCAGGGGGGATCCTCGTTTCTAAAGGGGTGTTTTGTTTCCCCCATCGCCGCTGAGCCCGCCGCGCCACCCCGGCACGCGTTTTGGTGTACAGCCGCTCTGTCCTCCTCCTCACCCTGCGGGAACTGCTTCCCTGATGTCAGACAGCTAATACCCCCTAACAAACATGCTAATTTAAGAGCTGTTAAAGCCAGGGGCCAGCAGGAGGTCACAGTCCGCACAAACAGATGGTGTTTTGTCCTTGATAATTAAATTTTCCTGTAGTTTTGGGTGAGAGACTTTCTTACCTTTTATTTCAGCACAGCTGCCTCTGGCCAACTCCGTTCCTCCCTCCTCATCCTCTGCTCACTCTCAGCAAATGCCGTCTGCGAGGCTGGGCAAGACCTCGGGGAGGGTGAGGATCCCCAGGGGGTTTTGGAGTTGCCTTCGGTGGCCCACTGGGCTCGCCTCACATGCTCCGGTGGCTCTGGGCTGGAGCGTTTGGAGCCTCCCAAAGAGGCAGCAGTTGGAGGCCAGGTGAGTGGCACCAGCCTGGGGTTTGTGGGTGCCCCCAGCCTGTTTCAGCAATGTCAGAGAGGAAGAACCCCGTGTTTCGGCCTCACGCAGTTGCTTTTCCTGTCCAGGCAATGCCAGGCGGCAGGCATGCTGGGGTCAGTGAGGTCCTGCTGCAAGCTGAGGTGGCTGTGACGGCAAGACAGCTGCCAGCGCGTGGTGAGGGTCGACGTGCGAGTGGGGCCATCTGGGAGGTTGGAGAGAAAGGGGTCCGTTTCTCCCCGCCACTTTCCCAGGAAGGCGTTTGCAAGCATTGCTCCAGTCCCATTGCCAGCTCCAGTCCCGTCACTGTTCCCAGTCCCACTGCTGTCCCTGGGCTTGCCTCTGCAGCACGTCCCCATGTCTACCAAAGGGGCTGCTGGCAGTAGAAAGCCCCCACAGCATAACGGGCCCCGACACGTGCTGCCGCTGCCGAAGGGGAGGATTAGTCCCTCCCTGCGCTGCCACTCTCCTCGTCCTCGGAGGGTCACAGAGCAGCCCTGTGCCTCAGTTTCCCCCAGCTCACTGTTTTGCAGCATGCTCAATTACCCACTACAAAAACTGGGTTCTGCTGTGGCTTTTGTAGACAGTCCCCAGCAGGCTGCACGGGGCGTGATGGGAGGCTGCGGGACAGCATGGGGCAAGCAGGGTGGAGAAACTGGATGGAATTGGGAGAAGAAAAGAGCACCAAATCCCATCTGGCTGCAGTGTGGGCAGCGTTTCTCTCCAGCCTGTGCTCTTCCCTGCCCAAGTTTTGGGCAGCATCCTTGCGGTGTCTGTCCTGGCTGCCTGGGGTGGCCTGCGTCCCCACAGCAGCTTGTGGGCTGGTGACCCCAGGCTGGTTGGTGGTGTGAGGGCATTGCAGGGACCGCTGTCCAGGACACTGTCCCGTTGCATTGTTTGCAAATTCATGCCCCGATTGCTCTGCGGGTGTTCGGAGGCATGTGTGGTGCTCATGCAAACCCACGAGCACGAGGCCATGAGGCATGACCCACTGTGGCAGCCTCCCCTGCAAAACCTGCTGGTCAGCTGGGGGGAGCCTGGGGCCGCGGAGGCAGGGTGGGTCGGGGTGCAGAGGGGCCAGGGGGCTCGTGAAGGGCGCAGTGGGACAGGACCAGGGATGGGTGCAGTGCAGCTCTATGCATTTCACGAGCAGATGTGTGCAGAGCAGCTTGGCAAGTATGTAAGCCAGCAGTGGAATGCCTTTCATCCCACTCGCCCACCGGCAGGTGGACGTGTTGCAGAGCCGGGAGCCCAGCATCTCCTGTGGGACCTGGAAGGGGAAGAACAGCACGCAGAGACCAGTGGGGAGCACACGGTCCCCAGCATCCTGAGCCCCTGCCTGCCTCCGACAGCGCCCGCTGCCCTCCCTGGGCTCCGGAGGCTGCCTGGCCCCTGCCCACCCCATCCTCCTGCCAGCTCGTTCTGCAGGCATGGGCAAGAGATGAAGCAAAGGAAAACAAATAATCCTGAGGTCTCTCTGGGGAGGTGGCGTCAGAGTCATTGGAGTGGCTTCCTTCGTGCCAAACACTTAAAGAAAAAAAAGCCCAAACAAATAAACAAGCCAAAATTAAAATACCCAGCAAGCTCTGTGCAACTGGATGCTCCCTCCTTTAGGCTCCCAGCTGCTAAGCCAGCATCTTATTCCCTCCCTGGACAAGATGGGCTGCCAAGGTCTCTTCCAGCACTCCTCACTCCAATCCTCTTCATGTCTCTGAGCCCCTGCAACATGGGCTTCAGGCTCTCATCCTCCTCCAGCTCTGTCTCGGCATGCTGGCAAAAAGCAAACCTGCCCTATTTTCTGAGCAGCGATGCTGTGACCTCAGTCCTTGGCTGTATTTGTTGATTTGGGATTGAACTGTAGCTCTCCCTGGCTTGGGGACATCACCACCGGGAGGTTTTCTGGACCCAAGCCAGCGTGATCCTGCCTGCACTGGAGGGAAGGTATTCTGCAGGCTGCAGGGTGCCAGCGGTTGGGTTGGGGCAGCACCTCGCTTGCCCCTGTGCTTCTGCTGCAGCGCAGTGCCCTTCACCTCTCTGGCATGGTAGCACTGGGGTAACCCCAGCACCAGCGAGCTTGGACCCACTGGTGTCCAGCCCCTTGCATGGGTGCTGCAGAAAACAGACCTCCAGAGGAGCAAGTTTGGGCTGCTAAGAGGTGCAGTCGTCATATTTCAAGACAAACCCCTTTGTCCCTGCATCCCCAGGTGCCATTGAGGGGGATGTTAAAGGTCCAGTGGCCAGACCCCCCACAAAATCACCGCTACCAGCGACCAGGCTCCTGAGGCTTGGAAAGGCTTGGAAACACCATGCAGCCCTACACCATGACCGCTGTGCCACAGGCATCCAGCTGATGGAGGAAGTCTGGACAACAAGCTCAGTCTGTCCTCCCTTTCCTCTTTCTTTTGCTCAGGATGGTGCGTGACTATGGCACAGTCCAGATTTCAACACTAGGATGCTTTCCTCTGCCTTGGAGGTTTGCATCTTAAGGGGTGTTGGGAAGTTAATAAAGCAGTCCGGCCACAGACTCTTCTCAAGGCAAAAAGCAGGGTTGTGAGCAAAATCCTGGGGGGTTTGAAGGGCAATGCAGCCCCGCAGACAAAAATAAGAAATGTTGCAAGCATTCACCTGGAAATCAGAAACTGAGCCTGGCGTGAGGCAGCAGGACCTTTCTAAAACATTTGGGGCTGTTTGCTCGGTGTATGGGAGTTGGGTTTTGCTTTTGTACTTTGTTTTGGGTTTTGTTCCCCATCATTAATATTCTGTTTTCGTGAGTGGAGACTGGGAACTGAAGTGCCAAAATTCAGTGTGACACCAAAAGCTCCTTCCCACAGTAATCTGCCCCCAGTTGCACCCCTCTTGGGTGATTTCTCCAGCTTCTAGGGAGGAGCATTGGGAAACACCTGGACCATCTCCCATCTCCCTCCCTTCTCTGATCTCCTCTGTCTGTCTGTGGCATGGTGCAATCAGCTCCACGCCACTGGGGGAAGCATCTATGGAAAAAACAACCCAAGACCCAACTTGAATGGAGGCTCCAGAAAAAAACAACATCCTTGGCACTTCTTTAATAGAAGCAAACACCTGATTGATTCCTGCAATATCTCTCTGCAGGGAGCTGAAAAACCCTCAGTGTGGAGAAAAGTTGAGTAAAAAGGGGATGAAAATGGTGTTTCCCATCATTGGTCCAAGCTTTCCTCCATCTCAGAGGCTGGGCATGGATGTGGGCTGTGGAGGAGTGGGGCTCAGGTACAGCGGCTCAGTTGAATTCCTCCCTGGGTGTCACTGGTGTCACTGAGGAATAGGCTGGGGGCAGTGATTCTCCGAAACCTCTGCCATGGGGATTCAGGTCCCCTCCTGCCCTGCCATGCTTTCTCCCAGCACCAATTTCGAAGACGTGCAATGCTTATTAGTATGCTGTGCTTTGCATTGGCTTTTATCACCGCTGGAGCAGATGGCTGGGCTTGGACCACTGCCCTCCACTTGCAGAAAGGCCGGTTATCGTGATGGTGGTTGCGAGGACAGGTACAGGCTGTGGGAAGTGTTCCCCTTCTCCGAGCGGGAAGAGGGGATGGGCAGCGGCAGGCAGCTTGCCTGTGAAGCAGCGTTGCCCTGTGATGGCTGTACCACCAAGGGCTGTCGGTAGGCAGGGTATCTGGAGAGGTTCCCAGTGGTGTACCTGTGCGCTGCTCTCCTGACCTTGCTCATGGAGGTAGGATGGGGCTGGCAGGGAGCCATGCCACAAGGATGGTTCCCCTGCCTGTTCTGGGGCATGGAGGAGGCACCCCTGCATGTGTCCCTTGTCCTGTTGGGGTCAGGGTGTGGGCTGCAGTGTCCTGATGCATTAGGGCTTGCTTGGTCAGTTCAGAGGAGCTGCACGGTGTGGTTTGAGAGGAGAGGAACCCACCTTGCTCCTGGAGCAGAAATCCTGCAGGGCGAGGATATTGCTTCTGGGGGTCTCAAGGCCCTGCCGGCCTTTCCACAGCTCCTTGCCCCAGTGGGAGCACATCGCTGTGATCCACAGGAGCAAGAAACTACCTGTCCTGGGAGCCAACTCACTAGTCAGGCAGGCTGTCAAACAGCCTGAGACATTTCATGGGTTGCTTGTTCCTCTCCAAACCATCCCAGCTCCCCCTGGGAGTCCCAGGGGGCTCTGCAGTACCCTCTGGAAAGCAGCTCTGGTTTTAGCTGGGCTGATGCTCCCACTAGGAGTGCCTCTTTCTTCAATCCCATGGGCACAGGGAGCACCTTGGGTCACTGAGACATCCTACCAGCAACATCCAGGGATGATGGCTTCAGCATGTATGTGGTGGAGCCAAGAGTTCTGCAAGCCTACAGCTACCTTCAGGGGCACGTCTTCAAGCAAAGCAGCTGGGACATCTTTTGAGAAACATCCTTCCACCTTCTGTCCATCTCTCCTAGACCACGAGGGCAGGAGAGTCTGTGCAGCTGCCCAGGGGTCCAGCGGCACTCCCCTCCCACTGCAGAGGCACAGTGATGGAGGGGCTCTGCCATGGGGGTCTCCTTCCTCAAGGGCATCCTCTCACTCGGCATCTCCGCTTCACTACTAGAAGGGGAGAAGGTGGAGGGAGGAAAGTTGCAGTCTGCAAGAGCTGTGAGCAAATTAATTTCAGCTGGCCCCAGTCATCCCCATGGCACTCGAAGTCCAGGGGGGCAGTGCTAATCGCCCTGTTGACAGTGGGCGTTTAAATTAGATTTAAGAAGGCTTTTCAAGCGGCAGGGGCTCTGGCCCTGCAGGTAAGGCTTTCTGATAGCATGTATTAAGGAGATGATAAAGCCGGTCTTTTCTCTCATCCTTTTAAGCGGCAAAGTGGAGTTCATCAAGAACGGCGCATTGTGAGACCAGGCAGTTTTAGGGCTGTTAGCAAGTGTAAAGCATTAAGCAACAACTTCCCTTCCCTTCCCTTCCCTTCCCTTCCCTTCCCTTCCCTTCCCTTCCCTTCCCTTCCCTTCCCTTCCCTTCCCTTCCCTTCCCTTCCCTTCCCTTCCCTTCCCTTCCCTTCCCT
>VZTQ01002025.1:0-21448 GCA_013400755.1 Pelecanoides urinatrix | reverse complement strand
CTCTCCTCTCCTCTCCTCTCTTGCCGTGCCTTTCCCTTGCCTTTCCCTTGCCTTTCCCTTGCCTTGCTGCCAGGGGAGGTCTGAAGGGAGGAGACAGCACTTGGTGCTTTTGGGCACCCCAGCGCTGCTCCCAGGGCTGCCCCCCTGCCCACAGGACTGCCCACGAGTGGTGCAGTCGCTGCGGGAGCCAGGATCGGGGGATGCCCTGCCCACTGCAGTGCTTCATTGTTCATCCCAGCAGCACGCACTGCCCTCCAGGAGAGACGGCATCTTGCTAGAGGCACCCCAGATCCCTGGGGTTGGGGAGAGCTGTGGCAGAATCTCTGCTAGCAAAGGGCTGGGCTGAGCGATCGAGGGTGGCTTTGGTAAGGGCGTTTCTGTGGGGCTGTGGCCCAGGAGACGTCTGCTGCTGGTGTCTCCAGCGCAGGTGCACTGTAATGGCTACAGTTGGCATCTGCACTACAGGTGTAGCGTCACACCTTGGGGAAAGCCAGATCGTGACCTCTCCTGCAGTATAGGTGTGCTGCAGTGTCTACAGTCAGCATCTGCAGTACAGGTGTATGGTACCATCTACAGTCAGCATCTGCAGTACAGGTGTATGGTACTATATCCAGTCAGCAGCTGCAGTACAGGTGTACTGTAGTGTCTACAGTTGGCATCTGCAGTACAAGTGTACTGTGGTGTCTGCAGTCAGTGTGTGCATGACAGGCGTACTGTAGTGTGTACAGTTGGTGCCTGCAGTACAGGCGTACCACGGCGTCTACAGCTGGTGTCTGCAGTAGAGGTTGTACCATAGTGTCTACAGTTGGTGCCTGCAGTACAGGCGCTGCAGGCTCCTTTGGAAGGCTCTGGGCAAGGCTGCGGTGGGGGTGCACAGGGAGGACATGACTTAAAGAAGCTTTTTTCTCCCCCGGGTAGCCACTTCAGAGCCAGGCCAGCAGCCAGTGGGGAATTGCCCGACAGAAGACTTTGTTGTGAAAACGCTAGGTTTTGAGACGATCCCTTTTCTTTTGTGGGAACCCCCCCTTCCAGAATGGGATCTTATTTATTTATCGTGGCTGGGAGGGGGCTGTAGCAGGTGAGAGTTGCCAGGGAAGGCTGGGGTGCAGCCCATGTCCCTCGCTGGCCAGCGACAGCCCTGCCCTGGAGCTGCCATTTCCAGCTGGCTGTCACCAGTGCCATGGCTGTGGGAATCCATCTAAGGGGGAGCTGGAAAGGATCCATCTCCCTGCCTACTCCAAAGAGGACACTGGGGCTGTTCAGCAGACGGTGGCATCCTACTTTTTGCCTGGATACACAATCCTCTTTGTTCTTGCTGCCCACCTCGGGACTGTCCTCACCCCATCACACCACAGCAGTTAATGTCACACCGCTGTGCCCCTTCAGTTCTGCTTGCAGTGGCAGCTTCTGGGCTTGTCTTCATGTAGGTCTGACCACAACCCCCTTCCACATAGCCTGATCCACCTCAGGGAAAGCACAACTGAAAACACATTTGGTTTAGACCGAGAGCTGCCACAGGGGACCATATTCATATCTACGTTGAGTTGTCTTCTGCTAAGAGTTGCCATGACTGATGTCCTCATTACCCATGGTGCACAGGACAAGGCAGGGAAGGATCAACTAGTTGGTCTCTCCCAAAACAAGCTGGGGACAGTGAGGAAGGCTGCCCGAAGTGGCTTCAGCTCCAGAGCTGCTGGGCCACCACATTTTGTGTGCCACCTCGCCTCCCACTGCTCCCAGGCTCCTCTTTCCTCTCCGCTGCCAAGAAATGATTCACTACAGGGGCAAAAGCAAATATTCTCCAACCTCTTCTTCTGTAAAAGATTGAGTTTCCCACTGCTGGGTTTGCTGTGTAATAAATGCAGTTCTCCACCATCACCTTTCAACTGGTCCCTGCCGGAGCGGGGACACAGCCCAGGGAGCTGCACGCCTGCTGCGCTGCAGCTCGCTGGTCCGTGCACCCGTGTTCCAGGGTGCTGCTTTTGCTAGAGAAACTGTTAAATGAGCAAATACAGCAAATGGAAATTTGCATTTGACGCATCTGCAGAAATTGCGAAGGTTTTGTTATGTGCTTGGAAAAAAAAATCAACATGGCTTTGGGCAAAACAGGCAAACAAAGCAAATACTGCATGGGAAATTGTGATTCAAGTGAAAAAAAGTTGGTTTTCTGGCTAGCTTTTTCACACTAAAATAGCTCTGGCTCCTGCCTGGCGGCAGGGCTCATCTCCGAGAAGAAATGAGGTTTTGCAGGGCAAAAGCAGCAGAGCGGTGAGGTCTCTGTGCCAGCACTGGGAGCCTCTGCCTGTGTCCTGGCCACACCATAGAGCCCCCAGGGACCTCAGCCACGTCCCTCCTCTCTCCTTTTCCACCTGTAGACAAACAGCATCACGCTCGAGATTGTTGGTGCTTCAGGGCAGGAATCATCCCTTGCCACCTAACTCTGGTGCCTGTCTCCACATGAGTCCAGTCTCGGGTGAGGCTGCCAGGCACACAGGCAGGAGCAGCAGCAATTATTTTAATGACTGATAAGATGAGGAGCTGCAGGGGAGAGTGAGTGGCTTAGCTCCCTGGCAGGACCAAGATGTAGAGCATGATGGTTGGCAATGATATTTGCACTGACATGAGCCAAATTGAAGGCTACGGCGAGCAGATCTCACGCTTTTCAAAGAGCAGGCTGATTGCCGGGGGGCTACTGTCCTGCATCTCATCATTGCCACTGTTCCCAGAGATGGGATGGCTGCGCTACCTGGGGGTACCTGGACTGCAATGCAGGGGGCCTCTAGCCCTGGTGCTTCAATTCCTGGTGCCACCCACCAACTTCCAGGACTGTAGGGAGGGAATATTCAGTGGGAAGTGAATTTGGGGTTGGTAGGGAGTCAGCTCCTGGCTTGCAGGCAGCTCCCAAGCTGCTCGGGGCCCCATGTACCAGCACTGTCCCGGGATGTGGCATTGCCACCTACCTTGGGTCCTGGCTATCACACGCTCCCCAAGCTGCCGCTTGTGATGGCAGCAGGGGTGGCAGCAGGGGTGGCAGCAGGGGAGCCACGCTGCAAGCATGGTGGGGACACATGGAGGAGGCAGAGCAGAGAGCAGGCACAGAGAAGAAGAGGAGCGAGAGAGAAGCAGCAGAGTGAATGATAACTACGTTGTAATTAGCACTTAGCGCTCTTCTCCCAGAGCTTTCAAAGGTCACCTTCATTATCTCTGTTTTACAGGCGGGGAAACTGAGTCACGGGGGAGGCGGTGAGAGTGATTTGCTCAAGGTGACCCAGGAGGGCTGGGGCAGGGGCTGGGCTGGGAGCAGGGGCTGGGGCTGGTATGTCAGTGCTCTGCCACCACAGCTCTCGCTGCCAGCCCTTGCTGCCCAAACCCAGTGCTGCAAATTCAGCAGTGAGGCCGTGGGTCTCTTCTCTGCCTGTCTCCTGGCTCCCCATTTTCAGGGTCCCTGCCCCTGAGAGGCATTTGAGACCAAGCTGCACCCCAAAATCTGCTCATGACATCCCTCCCAGCCATGCTTGCCTTCCCTACCAGTCCTGCGAAGGCTTGTGTCCTGCTGCGAACCTGAGGCCATCTGGGCTCCTGCAATGGCCATGTTGGATAATGGAATACATTTTACTGAGTTTTTTTCTCTGACCGGTATGGCTCCCCCTTTATTTAGGTTTAAATGGATGCCATCTGGCTAACGAGCCCATACGCATGTTCTAGATTAAAAGCCAATCCTCCGCGCGTTACCGATATGGCGCTGGAGATTAGAGAGGTTTAAACGGTTTTGAAGGTGTAATTTGCTTTTCACGCCTGGTGCTATTTACCTCCTGGCGGGTGGGCCGGCATCCCCATCGCCATCGCCAGCAGCTCCCTCCCAGCTCTGGTCTCCTCCACCAGCCCTGGCTGCAAGAAGAGGAGAGTTCAGGTGTCTCTAAGCCTGGCAGGGCTGCGCAGGGCATCCTTGCAGCTGTTGCTGCCATTTGTCCATTCCCAGGGAGGCTCGTTGGTGCAAGGAGGATGTTCCCTGCTTGTCCCTAAAGCCCTGCCTGCCTTCTTAGCTGTCCCCCATTCTGGGGGGACACCCCAGGACACCATGGCATGGCTCACTGTGACAGCAGCCTCTGCCCCTCTCCCAGCCCAGAGAGATGGGGGCCAACCATGGCCCATCGGGGTGTCAATGGCAGGAGGCTGAGGCAGCATACAGCACCCGTTGGTTACTGCGAAGACCCTGATGAGGGTTATGCTGTCCCTGGCATGCCCAGAAATGCTGCTGCTGTTGCATTGGGCTGGCAGACAGCATGATGCTTGGTGCTAGTGTCAGGACGGGCACACCAGAGCAGCAGCAGCAGCTGCCTGTGCTGGGATCTGCATCTTGCGCGTCTTAAGCACCGGCTACTGCTGTGAAGTGCCTGGGTGTGCTCCCACCTCTTCAAAAAAACTCTGCAACCCACTTGCAGGCAGTGTCTGCTCTTAGGGTGATGCTGCAGCTGCCAAGGAGAGCCCAGCACCAGGATTTGACTTTCTTAAGGGGAAGGTTGAAAATGAGATGAGGAAAATGCAGTGTTTGTGCAAGGCTTTTCGTCACCTCCAGGCACCTGGTTGTGCTGGCAGTTCCCATGGAAAGTGCCACAGGCCACTGAGTGATGAAGTGTGTGCCAGAAAAATGCCTCATTTTGCAGCAAGTTCCCCCGTAGCTGAGATGAAGTCTCGCGTCGTGGCCATCTCCTTGCGGTCCCATCATGCCCTTCGGCTGCCCGGGAGGGACCGGCTCTCGGCATGCCATGTGCGAGGTTTTCTGGGGGCAAACCCTGACTGCTTCTGCCTGTGTTTGCTTCCATAGATGGCTAACCCCGTCCCGTCAGCCTGCTGCGTGGTGCTTGCCGCAGTGGTGGTGGTGTACGCCCAGAGACACAGCCAGCTGGGTAAGTCTCTTCCCACCTCTCCCACCTTGGGGGTCCCAAAAAATGTCAGTGCCACTCCTTCAGCCTCTCTCCTGGGGCAAGCCGAGTGCACTCTCCAGGCTTGCCTGATACTACATTTCCGGATGTCATCACTTTTCTCCTCTCCGTGACGCATGTGTCCCCTCCTGCCTGCTGCTGTGGGGTTTGGGCGTCCTGCATCCCCCCAACACCCGCTGGTTCCCCTCACCCTGCCCACACCCCCGCATGTCCCAGGGTGCCCCTACAGCCAGGGCACTGCTTCCCTGACCTTCACCCCCACTGCCCGCTGCCCTGTGCAACCCACCCTTGAAGGGATGAGCGGGTGGGAAGAAGCGGCAGAGTGACAGCCCCAAGCCCCAGCACCCTACCCCATGACCATGATGGGTGCCTCATCCTGCTTTCATCTCCTTGGAGTGACTTTGCCCCCATTGCCACCAGCCATCCGTGCCCACCACTAGCTCCTGCCTCTCCAGGTTAGCAGAGGATTTGGGGCTTACCTTAGCAATGGCTTTAGAGAGACGAAATTTTAGAGACACCAGTGATCCTGGGTCCAGGCAGGAGCAGGAAGGTTATGGTGCGGCGGGTTGGGTCCCACTGTGGGGTCACCTATGGCAGCCCTGCAAAAATGGGACAAAATGGGGGACCTCCAAAACTCACTGGATCCCTGGCAGTCAGCCTGGCTGTTGTTGCTTTCGGTGGATCTTAGAGGAGAATTTTGCCGATTCAGTCCAATAAGGACATCTGTGCATCCGTGGGCTCTGTGGGATTGAGAGACCCACCCAGAGCACCCCGCTGAGCTCCCCTAAATCCAGCTGGGTGGGTTTACATTGCTGGAAGCTGACAGCCTTGCTTGCTTGGACACGAAGCAGATGGGCTTCAGTGGCATGTCCCCATCGTGTGGGGACAGCTACTCTCCGGACATGGAGGGAACTTGCTGGGTGGTGTCACAGGAGTGTTCCCAGCACCTTCCCAGGGCACCTACTTGAAGCATTTGTGTGCTGAGCTGTGTGCTGCTTGTGGTGGCGTGATGCTTTCTGCAGAGAAGCAATGCTGCTTCGTCCTGCTGTGCTTGCAGGACCACTGCCTGGGAAGCCTTGAAGGACCCAGTGTCAAGGCTGCCAGAGCATCCCTTGGATCCACCATACTGCTTCCCTCTATGCTGTGGGGACGGCAGCCCAGACCTGTCGCACAGGGAGATGCACAAAACACAGAAGTGCCAGGTACTTCAGGGCTACATACACTTTTAATGTGTTGTCTAGACAGAGGGACAAATGCTGCTCCCCACCAGCGCTGGCCAGGGCCACGCATTTCGCCACTGGCAGCAGTGTGCTGGCGCAGAGAGCACAGCCCCAGGCAAGGCCCCTGGCCAGGTGAACTGCAACGACTGTCACCTTCTGCTCCATGATCCAGCAGGATTCAGGGATTTGGCAGCACAGCCTCCCCGTCCCTGTGTCCCTCCTCCTTCCCTTACCCAGCTGCGACTGGGAGGGAGATGTCAGGGGCACCAGCTCGAAACCGGAGCTGCTGAGACCTGAGTGCATCAACAGGCGCCTGGAGGGAGTGTGCGGAGTGAGGCAGGGCTCTCCCTGTCTGCAGGAGCCAGAGAGGCTGCTCGGCACTGGGGGACATAAAAAGGAGAGAGGGAGGAAAATTGGGTATAAGAGCTGGAGGAAAGCTAGTAGGGCTGTTCCAGGAGTGTTCTCAATCTGTTCCCCAGAGGCACCATGCGTCCCTCCTGGGCACCTCTCTGAAACACCAAGGCAATGCTCTGGGCACAGGCTTTGGAGCAGCAGGTCTCCTTGCCCACCCCACTGTGCCCAGCTGGGAGAGGCTGCACACACGCAGGTGAAGTTGGGGAGCATCTGCCCTACGCTGGAGACCTGAGGGGTGTGCTCCACCCCCCGCTACCCAGAGCTCACCCCCTGCCCCACTGCAGCCTTCCCTCACCAGCCAACCCCGGGGCTCATCCCCCACCATCCTGGCACTTGGGCTGGGAAAGCACAGTGGGAATGGGGTGGGAGGATGGATTAATCCCACTGGTGGCAGGGACAGGGTGGAGTGGGGAGAATACGCTGGCATAGAGTCCATTTATCATGCTCTTGAGGCACGCTCGACTTTAATAGCTCATGAAGCACTTTAAGAGATGCATTAGCACTGAATACTTGAGTGAGGAGGATGTGACAAGCTGTTAAGTGAGCACCAGCACGGCGCAGTGAGGCCAGCCACCCGCTCCTGGCTCTCACGTGCACCCTGGTGATTACTGGAGCGTCCTGCAAAGTGCCACACAAATTAATAAAAGCAGCATCGGACACAGAGGAGGTGAGGCTGCTCTTGTGTTAACCCCTCTGCTGCTCATCTTCTCCTTGGAGCTGGCAGAGCAAAGGGTGCATTTGTCTGGGATGCAGGAGCCCAGGATGCTCCCCAAGATTGTGGGGGGGTGGGGGGGTGGAGGGGCTCAGAGGTCAGCGGATGTGGGTACCCTCCTTCCCTCTGGCCACAGAGCTCCCTTGCTTCACATCCATGGTGGGTTGCTAAAATTACCCCTGCACCATCCTGCTGGGCTCTGCCGCTTCCAGCTACCCTTGGGGGTGGGCACTGTGTGATGGGAGACCAGAGCCATCACTCAGGGTAGCCCCGGGGGGATGCTCGGAGGGTGTCACTAATGTGCTGGCTCGGACAGGGGGTTTTGAGTGTCCTGCTGCAGGAATGGGGCAAAGAGGCAGCGAAAGGGGGTGTTAACGAGGGGTTCTTCCACACCGTGGTCCCTTGTGTCATCCCGACTGGGGGGCACAGGGATGGAGCAGAGTGCCTGCCTGCGGGTAGGGGATGTCACTCCCCAGGAAAAACATCCCTGATTTTCTGGGTGGTGTCTTCACCCCCAGAATAGCTCAAGCCATCAAACGGGGATTGCTCCCAGCACACCTCCACCACGGGGTCTTTGGCTCCGGCGTTGATGCTATTTTGGGGCAGATGGGTTGGACCAGTGGGTGCCGCTGGAGCCGCCAGCACTGCTGCCAGCTGGGAGTTGCACAATGCGCTCATGGCTGATCCTATTGCTGCTACAGCGGTCACCCCGCGCTGCTCAGCCCCTCACGCTGGGTGCCTCTGGCAGGCTCTGGCAGCATGCTCAGCACGGGTGGGATCGCTGCCGCTCGCTGCCGCTGCGTTGAGTGCATGCCCTTCCCCAGCCCGGCCCGGGCAGCCGGCGCAGGATCGTTTTGAACAGCCACTTCAGTGCTTTTGAATTTAGCAGAGGAAAAGGCAATGCACTGGGTAAAATTGGAAGCAGGGAAAAAAGAGATGAGGCTTGCAGGGGTTAGCTGCCCGAATAGGTTGGTGTTTGGCCCTCCTGCCAGACTTGCTGAGCAAGTGGTCCAGGGATGTCCCCCGGTGCATGGGTAAGCACTAAAAGTAAACCAGCTTCAGACAGGGCTGCCGGATGGGGGGCAGCCTGCCTCCAGAGACGGGCACTGCCCCAGGCAGCCACGGGGCTGTCCCCACCTGCAGAGCTCCCAGCCAGCACAGAGGGATGGACAGGAGCTGCAAGAAGAAACGGGAGGGGTCAGAGGAGGCAGAACTGAGAACCATACAGGAGAGCCCGCTGCCCTCCCCGTTATCATGGGTAGCTCAATTTTCTTTCCTGTGTTTTCTTCTCCAGGCGGTGGTTGCTGATGATATATTTCAGATCAAGGAAGGTGATGGGGAAAGCTCAGCAGAGCGTGGAAGCGATGCTGCCTGCTGCGACACTCGCACCTTTGGTTGGCCAGGGGCTCTGTCGTGCGAGAGCAGCGGTGGCGGAGGTCCCTGCCATGCAGAGGCTCTCTCCCTAGTAGGGCCTGGAAAGGGAGAGGAAAGGGAGAGGCCACAGCATGAGCCCTGGGGCTTTGCCAAAGCTCTTTGGCAAGTGTGGGAAGTGTGTACATGGTGGAGATGTCTAACCGTGTATCAGGTGATAAAGTGTACATGCATGGATGATTTCAGCTCTTTCTATTCATTACCATGACTGGCTGTGGCTGGATTTAGCTGTTCCCAGTAGACCCAAGGGCTACAGCAGTCCTGGGAAGAGGGAGCTCTGCTTCCCCAGGCTCCTGCCATGACCAAAGCATCTTCCCCATCCGTCAGCTCTGCCAGAGTTATGTTCACGTCTGTCCCAGATTGAGATTTCTCTGCTTTTAAAAGAGGACTAATTCTGCTTTATTGATCCTTACCTTGCTGAATTAACTCATGTTTAAACAATAATTATGTTTTCACCCCGGAGAAGAGACAAAGAGATAAACGTCTCTGGAAATGAATGCGTTTCAGATGCCACATGCCGGGGTTAATTTATTGATGGTGCAGAAGCTGCTATCTCCTCTCTTTCTCACCAGCAACAAGCAATTAGCCCCCATCATTCCTCAAGCGAGGAAAAGAAAGAGAGATTTTGTTTCATTACTTTCCCTTCCCTCTTGCTCTCTTAAGCCCTGGTGCTAATCTTTTGCAATCGGTTCTGCTGCAAAGCCTCCTGGGAGCTCCAGTTTGCATGCGCCTCGTTAGAAATGCTGCCCACATTTCAGCTAAGACAAAGCCTGGGCCAGTAAACAGCCTTCAACTTGCACAGCAAAGCCATGCAAATTGGCTTTTCAAAGAGAAACCAACTGTAGATACATCCCTCTCTCCCCTCCCCATATTGTCCAACCTTCTCTGTGTGGCATTTGTTGGCTGATGGGGATACGACCAGTTCTTTCTGGACTCTGCTTCCTCCCACGTCAGTCAGCCCATCCAACGCCCCAGGGCATCTGCCTGGCATGGTTGAATTAGTTGCTTTGCTTTTGGGGGTGTTCTCTGGGTTTTGTGTATAGGAGGTGGTTTGTAGGTGCACGCAGGAACGTGTCGTTTGTTTGTAGACACCTGAGTAGGTTTTGGTGGTTGTGCAAATGCTGTTCAGTTAAGGTGCCTGGAGTCGAGCGGTGTGATGGGATACCTGGGTCTCGAGGCTTGGTTTTGTGCCCATGAGTGTGCAGGGAAGAGTGTGCATCCAACCTAAGACCTAAGCACTGCAGGAGTATTCTCTCCAAATATACACACTCTCTCATGTCATGTTGTCTCTCCCCTCCCTTCCCCTCCCACGCTATTGGAGTGCCTTTCAGTCATGCATTGAGCGACATGACTAACATCAGTCATGTGTTGTTTGTTTTTCCTCATGCTCCCCGAGGTGAGATGCGTGTGCAACAGTGTTTTGGAATTTTTGTAATTGGCACTTGCTGTTTGCACTGGGGAAGGCAAGGTCAAAGGGACCGCGCATGTGTGCTGAGTGGCCGGCCGGGGGGCTGGAGACGGTGCATGCTTCCCGCAGAGGCTCGTTCCATGCTCAGGCTGGGGCCAGCACAGGAGAAAGCTCTGTCTCTTCATTACATAGCACCTTCCCACCTCCCCTGACACCTCCTTGCGTCTCAGGCCAAGTTTTGCTCTCATCACAGCACATTGGCATTTCATCTCCAGGTGGCTCCTGCCAAGGCATTATCGGCATTGTCCTCCTCAAGATGCAGACCTGCTTTCTGCCCGTCTGACCTACATTCCTCTGCCGGAGATGAATGGACTTGAATTTGGCTGCATAAAACACATGCTTTTGCTGAGGAAAGGCTACTATATTAACTGCTCCAGAGCTCTGCGTGTGCTGGACTCGTCCTTTCCGTTATATACATCAGCCTTTGTGTCACCAGCAAACTTTGCCAGCAACAGTTTTATGTTGCCTTCAAGATAATTGATAAGACGAGTGATTAGCAATGGGCCAAGAACAGATCCCTGCGGGGCCACACTGGGAACACCCTCCTGCAATGATGATTCCCCATTAACAATTAATTCCCCATTAGCAATTACATTTTTTAATCCTTCCTGTTATAACTCTGGATGCTCTCATTATCCAGCTGGCTGAAATACCGGCCTTGCTCTAAACTGCAGCCCCGTTCAGTGTGTGAGCTGGTTTCAGAGCATTTCCAGGACCTCTCTCGGGTTAGGAAGCAAGGTTTGGCGTAGCCTTTACCTGCCTCTGCATCCCTCACTCTTTGCAAGCCACGTTGAAGCCAAAATGCTCTTCAAATTTGCTTCATGGAGAGCTTTGAGAGCCAGAACCAAGGCACGGTGCTGGATCAATAAAACAACAAGTCTTGCCATTGGAAGGATGTTATCAGGGTTTGCTCAGCATGATCAAAGTCAGGGGGCTTAACTCAGCCTGTCTCAGGCTAAATAAGCTCAGTTCATGGTGGTGTTCTCATAATCTGCTGAAGGAGCCAGCTGTATCTGGAAGACCTTGGTCCCAGGGCATGTCATGAGTATATAGATGCTCCTGCCTTGGAGCTGCAAGATGGGAAAGACACAAGCACTGGGGCAATGGGGGAAGGTATTGCTGAAGGTGTGGGCACCCCTGGATGGCAGCACCCCTGGCAGAGCAGTGCTGCCTGCACCTCTGGGCACCCCAGCAATCACCTCACTTCTGTAGGCAACTCGTGTCCCCGGCGGGTGAGTCAGCCTGACTCACCGAGGACACATTACCTCTCACATGAAGGCTCCGGTGCTGGCAGCTTATGTGCAGTGATTAGGATTTGAGCTTCTCCGCGAGACGGAGCCTGCTTAAATCATTCTGAAGGCTGCCGTTCAAGGGCAGGCATCCACTCTTTGCTTGCTTTGCCTTGCTAATTGCTTCCCGGGGCTAAACTAGCCCAAGCTTACGGCCATCTGCTGGGGACCAGCATCATTCCAGTGGGGTTGCTGCATCTGCTGGGGGCCAATCTGCTAGCCCACCCCATGCTGGCCAGAGGTACAACCTGGCTGTAGGTCAAGTTGCATGAAACGCATGTCCCTCTGATGCCTTTGCAAGGAAGGTCAGTTATCTGCATCCCTGGACATTCATTACCGTGGTGGTTTCCCCATTGCCTCCCCACCTTCCCTGCCAGCCCACAGCTGCAGGGAAGCAGCGAGACAACAACTCACCCCAGCTGCAATGACACCCAGCTGCAATCCATTGAACTCTGCTGCATGCTGTTAGGGCATTTAAGAGCCCATCAAGGTCTAAGGTCCCTGTTGCTGCTCTGATCTTTCCCTGCTGCCTCTCTGCCCTACAGGGTAAAGGTGAGTCTGTCTGAGAAGAAGAACCCCAGACTCAAACAGGCACGAACTTCTGCACCCTCCCTTTTCTTTCCTACCCCTCTGTCAGTCCCAGAGCACCTGGCTTTCCCCCCCCCCCCCCCCCCCCAGCAGAAGATGCATCTCCTGAAAGTTTCCCTGGCTGCAAAGTAAAAGAAAACAGCAAAACTAGCCCCAGGTCTTGGAATATCTTTTTCTATTACTGGACATCCCTCTGAGCTCAAGTAGATTTCCTGCCCAGACAGAGTGAATTATGACCAAGCCCTCAAAGGCTGACCTTGTGGTCAGCCGGAGCACAGGCTTGCTAATAAATGTGGTCAGCCTCTACTGCAGACAGCCTATTTTCAGTGCCTGTGTTTCCTTGCCCGTTGCCTCACCACCCTGCAGGTCCCAGAGCCGAGCATCCGCCGGGGGTCTGGCAGTGTAGGATAGCCTCACGGGGAACACGTCCCAGGCTCACTCTTCCCACCGGGGCTCTGGAAAATCAAGAGGGTTGATTTCCACGCAGTGTCTGTTAGTTTTGCACCGCAGAAAGTCACAGGTGTATGGGGTGGGGTGGTCTGTCTGGCTGGGGTGTGCTGCAGGAGCACAATTCAGCTTGTGCCCATCAGGCAGTGGCGCTCACCTTGGGTCTGTGCTTGGAAAATAGCTGCAGGTCAGCATGAGATTGATGTCCCGTTGTGCAAAGTGCTGCCAGATGCATGAGGAGAGATGCTCTTAAAGTGCAGGTGAGGGAGAGAGGGGAAGGACAGGAAGAAAAATAGAGGGACTGGCACTTAGGTGAGAAGGAGCGCGGCTCCAGGGCTTTAAAGACTTGCTCTTTGCAAGTTGCTGAAGTTTGGAGACATGCAAAGGATATCGCAAATAAGCTGCCTACTTTTGCTACGCTGGTCTGTCTGGAGGCACTGCACTGAACTTACCCCTTTCTGGGAATGGAAGAAGTTATCTGAAATGGAGCCAACAGAGATGAGGCTCTGGAGCAAAGTGGGGAGCTGTCCCCAGGTCCACATGAGCCATCCAAGAGCTTGGAAGGAAGTCTGTCGGGAAATATCTGGGATGCTAACAAAAATATAAACCTTTCCATCAGTCTGGTGTATTGAAGCAGATCACAGAGCTGTAAAAGATTTTAAAAAAAGTAACTAAAGGTAAGAGTGTGGATCTGGCAGGTTTTCTACAAGCTTGTGATCCCACAAAACTGGTGAAAATAGTTCACATCTGCGGTGAGAAGAAGAAAATGCTGGGAGGATTACACTCTGCCAGGATTCATTAGTTCTGCCAGTGGCAAGTGAAACCGTGTCTCAGTAGTCTCTTAGACTTCATTAAATATATCGACAAGCAATGAAGGAGGAGGAATGAGATCTGTAGTTCACCCGGACACCCAGAGGAGCTTTGGATGGAGAGTGTTCAGTCCAGGATGAAGCCCTGGGAGTTACTGCTTGCAGGGGCAAAGCTGCCGTGACCCGTGGGGAGGAGGCAGGATCTGCCGGTGTGGATGTGCAGAGGGAACAGCATGGGACAGGGAGCAGCACTCAGCTCATGGGGCATCTGTGCAAGCCAGCCGGGTCCTTGCTGACAAATCCTTGCTGAAACCCACTGCTGGACAAGCCCAGATTATGGGGAGAGGGTGGGAGGAAGGGTTTGGATAAAGGTCATTGTCTTCTTGGGATGGCATCATCCCATTGTGTGAAGCAGGAGCATCGCTTCCTCTGCCGACACTCCGTTGTAAATTGAGGCATTGCCATAGCAGCTGGGAGCACCAAATGCTGGTGGAAGCTAAAATCTCATTTGCACAGATTTTCAGACCCAGGGAACTGAGTCACAGCCCAGCTGGGGAATAGCTGTGGGCTTTGCTCTTTGCATGAGCTCTGGCTGCTGAAGAAGGACCATGTCCTGTCCTAGCACTGGGCTCCTTTTGAGGAGGGAGGAAGCAATCCTTGTCCGTGGGTTACACCTGGTAGTTTTTTTATGCCTGTTGTTACGTCCTCAAAGGCTTCCAGAAATGGAAGATCTCATAAAACAGTGGCAGTTGGAGTGGAAACCTGTAGTGCTTCAGGGGTTTGGCTTCAATTAATCTCCAAAAGCTGGGAAAGGTCTCACCTTGGAAGTCACACGTGGCCATCCCAGGGAGCCAGCCATCTCACATTTCCAATGCGGCCTGGTCCCCACCAGCCTGTTCAGCGACACGTGTCCAGCTGAACTTGGAATGAAGGTGCCACTCATTATTTATCCCCTTTGAAGGTTTTCCAGTGTCTGAAGTCCTGCATCGTAAGTTACCCTGGGAACTGCAAAGCCAATCTCTAGTAAGGCTGAAAGAGCAGAGTGCTGCAGCTCCAGGCACCGCTTGCAGGAGCCCATGACCTTAGCAGAGGGTGTTACAAATCATTCCTGGTGTGTGTCAGCAGGGCTGTGTGTGACAGACCCTGGGACAAAAAGGGCAGGCAGGGCTGGGGCTGAGATGTTCAGGTCCTGCACACCCATCAGTAGTGTTGGACATGTAGTGAGTCACTTGCTGTTGTCTTCAGGCCACCTGTGCCATGTCTGTGACCAAGCAAAGCCCTGGATAATGAGAGCACAGCCATAGCGAGACACTGAGACCAAACATCTTCATCTCTGCTTGCCGGGGAGAGGATTTTGTTAGGGTGGGAGAAGAGCAAAGGAACCATGAAGGATGCTCGTGAGCGCACATGCTGGGACACAACATGCATGAACCTTAATAATCAGAGTCTTTTGGGGGGTTTAATTTCTCCGGGCAGGCACTGTGCTTCTGTGCAAAGGGAAATACCTAATACCCAGATTCCTAATCCAGGTGGGAGATGCTGGAGCGTAAAAAATAAACAGGAGAACAGCTTGCAAGATGTGTAGTCTGTCCTGTGGATGAAAAGAGCATCTTTCAGGATAAGCAGTCTTGGGCAGCACTAAATGGAGCGGATCCACGCAGAGAAGCCAATATAATTGTAGCATACTAAAAGGAAAAGGAGAAGAAGAAGGATTGAGCAGGGGCTGTGGAAGGCTCGTTACAGAGGGGAAAAGCGATGTGTGTCACCTTGTAATGAGTGCTCCAGGAAGGCCAGTCAGGTGGAGAAGTGAAGTGAAACCACACAGTGATTGACTGTGATGGAGGCAGGAGGGGTTACAGCAGTATTAGTCCAGCGTATGGACCATTGATCTCTTGGGGTAGGATTTGCTGGGAAAGATTGTCATTTAGGCTTAGCTGCCACCAGGCGCTAATTGAAGCTGATGAGTCTGGAGCTTCATTGTGCTGCCTTCCTTTGCTTAGAGCTGTACTGGAGAGGCTGGTTGGGGAAGGGGCTGTGTGACTTACAACATGGGGGTGCAACGGCCTTTGTCTCCACTCAGGACACAAGGGGAAGAGGCTAAAAATTTTTCCTTGCACAGTTGCATACATCTGTGTGCAGGTCCTGCAGCCCTGGGCAAGGCACATACACCTCCTGGTGAAAATCCCCCTGGATGGGGCAGAGCCTTGCTGTAGGGTGCACACAGCGGCACATGCACTGCCCTTCCTCCCAGATTCAACACACTTGACCCTCCTAGCTTTTTTAGCTTGCAAAGCCTGAAGCGTTTCCCCCAGTGCAGATCCCTGTTAGCGGATTTAAGCCATCCGGCAGTAGCCGGGCTTTTCTTAGTTATCTATGCTGGAGTATTGCAAAGCAGTTAGAGGTCTGCAGAGCTGATGCTGAAAAATATTGACCTGCGAGGCTGGAAGCCTGGAGGACTTCTTCCAGCCAAGAGCTGTGTGCTTTGTAGGCAGAAGAGAGCCGGCACCATCACACTGAGGAGCTGACTGGGATGCACAAGCTAAAGCGGAGCTGCAGCATGTAGCGTGTCTTGCTTGATTCCTGCTGAACTTGCTAGGGTGTAATGAGGTGTGCATGTATGTGCTTGTATTTCTGATGTCCAGGCATTGGGCACGCTGCTGGGTAACAGCTCTGCTGGCAGGGAGCTGGTGGGGAATGGATGTTTTGCTATGCCAAAGCGTGCTTCTGCTCTCTCGAGAGAAGTGCCCCCTGTACTCTGCCCGTCTGTGCTGCTCGCAGGGGGCCACAGCTGCTGCCTCCAGGATCCAAGTTGAAATAAAGCCAAGGAAGTTGCTGAGCATCCCTCACAGAGGTAACAAAGCTATGGAGGGGGATCAAGGTACTGTCCTGTTGTGAGCAGCAGGAAGGCAGGCTCACAACAGCAGCAGCTGGTGCAAACCTGCATCGTGCAGAGCATATGCACAGGGTCTGCTGCTGGGGGCCAGTCCTGGTAGCCCCACGTCCATGCCATCCATCCTAGCACAGATCTCCAACCAGGCAGGAGAGCTCTGCTCACCACCACCATTGTTTATGTGCAAACCTGCTCCCGGGGGGACAGTAAGCCAAGCCCAGAGCGTTCACTCCCAAGGGGAGTCTCCAGCCGTAGCCATGAACTTGAGACTTCGTAGGATGAGTCACAGAGAGCCTCTGACTCCAGCCAAGCCGCAAGCCCTGGCAGGTCGGACTCTGCTGTGTCTGTGGGTTGGCTGTGGTTGCTCCAGCTGAGAGCATGCTGTGCAAATGAGAAACTGAGGCACACAAGAGTGAGAGTGTGTTAAATCCAGAAGCTAATGTCTGTCTGTCTACTCTCCCTGCGATTTCCCATGGGAAACTTCCATGTCTGGCTATAACTGGGAGCCTGGAGATCTGCCACAGCCTGTGCCAGCTGCTGAGACAACTGAAGAGGCTTGGAGCAAGGCGTGAGAATCCAGTGACATTGCTCAGGTGTGGGAAACGCCTGCTGGACTCCTGCTGTTAGGAGGGGATGTAGCACTACCTGGGATGCAGCGAGGCGCCTGGCTGGTGATCACATCCAAGTTCCTATGCTCAGCAGACTTGAAAATTAATTTTACTTTTGTGGTGGGAAGCACAGGGTAATTGGCCTGAGTGCTTGTCTCTTTTTTTTTCCTTCGGGTGAGGATCCCTGCTGTGTGGCACAGGGGAAGGGCAGCTCAGGAGCTTGGGTCCCCAGTGGTGCCTCCCAGCTCTTAGAGCACCACGTGAGCCCCTTGGCAGGGGGAGGAACTGTGTCCATTGCAATGGCCACAGGCTCACTTGCTAGTGAGCTGTAGCACCGTGCCCACTGGTGCTCCTGCTGGAAGTACATTCACTTTACTGGGACTCTTCTCTGACTCATCTATCTCCAGGGCTTTGCCCTTGAGGAGCCTCCCCAGCTTTGACCAGTAACACCCAGCCCTTGTCTTGCCCTCTCCCAGCATCGCAGGGCACAGCCTTTGGGTGCTAAGAGAAAGGGTGTTGCTCCTCCTCGCTCCTGGAGGATGCTTGTGCTCTCTCGTGGCCTTGGTCAGGTGTAATAGCCCTGCCAGCTCCTTGGTTCCTGTTGGCAGAGAGCCTTTAGGTACGCCTTCAAGCTGCTTTACTGCCCTTCCCATTGTGTCAATGGCACTTTGCTGATTTACAGCCAGAGCGCGCTGGGTCTGCCCTCGCGCAGGCGACTCCTCCAGCTCTCAGCCTTGAGATGGACACGTCCGTCCGTCCCTCCCAGCTTGCAAAGAGAGTTTCTGTTGTTTCAACCCAAGTTGCTGAAGACTGATCCTCGCTTTTATGGAGAGTGAGCCCTGAATATTCAAGAAACAGCACTGAACTCCGTGTGACCATGGTTGGCAGGTTCCGGCTCATAATTAATTAGCATTGATCGTACTTCACTTCCAACAGTGGAGGAAGGAGCTGCAGCTCAGGGAAGCGGTGAAGTGTTGCAGTATAATCACTGCGGCCATTTTCACGCTGCCCGTAGGTGCTCTTCAAAAGTTACATAGCTGCTGCGATGGCAGCATGGGAGACAGAAAGGAAACTCCTGGGGGAATAGTAATGACATGGGACTTCGGAAGCTGTCATTTGAAAAGAAACATGTGTTTATGCATTTATGTGGGGTTGGGGGGTTTTTCTTATTTTTTTCTGGTTCTTAGCATTGGCTTAGCTTGACTTAGCCTTAGTGAAGGTGCTGCTCGTGTCTCCTGCATGGCAGCAGGGTCAGCATGGGGACCATCAGCCCACCAGGCGATTCCGCTGTCGAAGTGTGGGACCTCCATGTGCTCCATTTGCTCCCAGCTCCCCTGTCCGAGTGCAGCAGCAACCTTGCAACCCCTGGGCCACCAAGAAGCGCTATGTAGGGGGTGGAAATGTACTTTGTCCTCAAAAAAATTCTGAGTCACTTGAGAATGGAGGTGTCTACCCTATCTGAGCAAGATACCCAGTGGTCAGTCTTTCTCTGTGATGGTGAACCTTCCCTCCATGTGAAGTTGTCTGTCTCGAGTCCATAATCTGGGCAAGTCTTTTCCGCTGAGGTCTGTGAGTCCATGGGCTTTTGCATCCATGATGCATTTCTTTCTCCATATTTCTGCAATTACATTCTTGGCAGCTCCAGAGAGATGGCTGTGCGCATCCTTCTATTGATCAATGGGTAGGAATTCAGGATAGAAGGAAAATTTCAGGATTTAGGTAGGCAGATTTGGTCCTGTTACATTCTTCATGCTGCCCTATATCATAGCTCCGGAGTGAAGACCGCATAGCGAGAGCCACCAAGAGCGCATCACAGCTTTTTTAACATGTTGTGTGATGTTGCAAACCTGTCTCCCAGATGAATACTGAACTCTCCTGCAAAGGCTGAGTGTCTTTAATTCGTGCCATGGTCTGACCCAGCAGCTCCCAAGCTTGTTCTTGCACAACCCATTGCTGGGAGGGTCCCAGTCAGACTGTGACCACATGCTGGGAGCCCTGGGTCTGGTGGGCTTTCTCTCCCACACAACACATGTGCCTGGCTGGGTGATGGGAAAAGCAGTGCCAGGGGTGGGAGGTGGGTGTCAGCAGGCGGAGATGTTCAAGGCAAACCCGGTGGGCCGTAGCACAAGGGATTAGTGGATACGGGCTGTTAGCTGATTTAATTGGGTTTTCCTTCCTCTGGTGAGTTTGGGCCATTTTTCTTAAGTTGCTTTGCCCTGAGGAGTTTTTTAGCATAACCAGTATTTATGGAAGGCTTTTCGCTTTGCTACTTCAGGGGGAATCACTGGTGTACACCGCAGCAGCCATCTCATAGCCCCCCCAAGCCACCACTGCAATGTCTGAGCGCTGGCATCCTGGGGGACATACAAGGATTCAAGGTGGATAAAAAGACATCAGCTCAAATGAATTCTGTGCTCTCTGTGTGTGTATTTCAGCAAGATCAGGAGACCCCAACCAAACCCTGGCATTGATGTACCTGATAGGATCACAGGGGAGATGCAAAATCAGAGCCTAGCTCTGATGCAAACAACTTGCGCACCCTTGGGCCAGTCATTTAATCTGCTTTGGGGACTTCAGCTCTGTCTGTAAGATGAGGAGAATGATGCTCCCCCTTGTTTGTCTCATCTGTTGGAGCTGTCAGCTCATTAAGGCAAGAGCTGCCTCTTGCTGGGTGCCGGCACAGAGCAGTGGGTGACAGGGTGCCCGTCCTCAGGGGGCTGCAGGCGGTGTGGCAGCGTGAGTGCTGGGGAAGAGCTGCCTCCATCCCCGGCGCCGGGACCCCGTGCTTCCCATGAGGGGCATCTCCCTTGGGAAGCGAAGCGCTTGCTGCCAATCTGTCCTGAGCAGAGCTGACAGGGAAAATCCTCAGGGGACCCATTCTCCTTTGGAAAATGAAATCCTATCAACATCCAAATGTTTTACAAAATCATATTTCTCTGTCAGAGGGGAAAAAAAAAACAGTTGTGGGATGAGCGGAAGGGCTGCAGAATGTCCTCTGAGTATTTTTTAGAAATGGTTAGGCTCTTCACTTTAAATTGACACCCCCTCATGCCCAGCAAAGGGTTGCAAAGCCTTTTGTACAACACAGTGGGGCCGTTTTGGAAAAAACCTAAAAGACATGAAACCCTTTGGTTTCCTTCAGAAGGAAAGAACTTTCCTCTTTTTTTTTTTTTCTCTTTAAAGGAGAATTTTTGGAGTTTGGGCTTTTGCCCTGATGGAGCCAGAGCAGTGTTTCCAACTCCATGGCATCCTGAGCTTGCCCTGGCCGTGCCAGAGCCGCGGCGGGGCTGCGAGTGCCGGAGCCTGGATGAGCCGGAGCATCTCCTCCTGCCCATCCCCACGCAGGCAGCCGCTCTCCCCGTCGCCGTCTCCCGCAGGCTGGCAACCGCTCTCTCTGGGTGGGCTGCAGAGCATCCTCTTTTTGCTCTGCTTCGGTTTGTTTTCTATTCATGGCCTCAAGCCGGAGGTAGGGGAAGAGCTGCTTGCTGCCTGTAGCTGCTTTCCATTCATGAGTGCATAGATTTGCACTGATTTTCTCTCCTTACGGACTTTCTCGTACTCCCCCTCCCGCAGGCAGTGTGCACGGTTGTTTGCAGGCTCCTGCCTGTGGGCAATTTCCTCCTCCTCCTCCTTACTACCGTTCACTCCCTCATCCCTTCTCCTCTTCCTGCCTCCTGATGGAGACAGCCTCTCACAGCCGATTCATTTCAGAGATGTTTTTCACTGCTGAAGCCAAGCTTTTTCTCTCTCCCATCACGCTTTGTCTGAAAGTGGGAGGGGGAAGCAGGTTTTGGGGTTGGGTTGGTGGGGGTGTTTTTTCAGCAATAAATTTCAGCATGCTGAAGAGGCAGGAGAGCAAAGCTGGCGTTAGGCTACATTGAAATACTCCATTTGTTCTGCGGGTCTTTCACCCCCCTCCAGAAAGCTTCCTCTAGTGTTTAATTTTAAAGCAAGTCACTATTATTTTTTGTCTTCTTACTTTCCAGAAGAGATTCCCGTATTATTTCGGCTTGCCTGGAGATTTCCATGTGCACCACAACTTTTTCCTTTGGCTTTTCTTTCCTCTTTGCTTTCTTTTTGCCGGGGTTAAAAGCCCCAAGTCAGCAAGGTACTTAAACACATGCTGAAAGTTAAGGGCTTGCCTAAGTGCTTTGCTGACTTGGAGCCAAAGATATTTTTTCAAGTCCTTTAAATGCTTCAGAACCTGAATTCAAAATGTTTTACAGAAATTCCAGAATTCAAGTATCTCGTATGCTAATAATAGTTGTAATTCAGTAGTGCCTTCAGATAACTGGAGCTGTAGATGTGGTGAGCTTCTGTATTATCTTACTTTCAGAAAATATGCTTCCCTAAAATCTTCTTCAGCTTCAAACCCAAGAGCTCTCCAGAGAACTGGGCACGTTTATTTGTATTTCAGTCAATGAACATAACTGGCCTTTTAGCTGTTGTTTTGCAATAAGACACTCGAAGCTTTTAAGTGTTGAAATTCAGGAAATAATGGGCAATTAGTTCAAATCATACTGAATGAATGTCTGCTCCTGAGCTAACATTTGCTCATCATCCCTAGCATAGGGAAGAAAAAAAGACAGCAACTTGAGGGCTCTCAGAAACAGCAGCATCAGTAATTGG
>VZTQ01002022.1:22847-36900 GCA_013400755.1 Pelecanoides urinatrix | reverse complement strand
CCCGCGTGTCCCCGCAGCAGGGCTGCGGATGCTCCCCCTCCCCGGGCAGCCTCTCGCCCCGCTCCCCCCAGACAGCCCCCAGCCACCAGTGGGGGGGCCGAGCCCCCCGCCCTGGTGCCGTCCCCAGGGGCTGATGGATGGATGCGCGGGGGGGACGTGGGGCCGGTGCTAGACCCCAGCAGGGTCGGGGTGCAGCCGCACGGCCGTGCACGCCGGCAGGTGGGGACGATGCAGAGCCCACCGCGTGCCTTACCCCAGCCGGGACCCCCCCAGCCAGCCCCCCAAGCAGGCGTCGAGGCCGGGCGCTGTGAGAACGGTCTTTAATGAGCAAACAGAAACGTACCGCGGGTTCCTAAAACGGCCAATATGCAACTACCCGGGGGCGGGCAGGACCCCCGCGCCGGGCTGCGCCCACCCGGCCCCCCGCACACCTACAGGGACCACCTAGGGGAAAAGTGCACAAGGGACAACTCACATCTGACACTACCCCGGGGAGGGGCTGGGGAGGGGGAGCGGGGCCGGGGCGCCCGCCGGATAGCACCAGTGCGCAGCCGGGGGGCGAGGACCGGGCACCCCACCCCACCGGCGCCCGCCGCGGGTGCTGGGGAGCATCACCGGCCCCGGCAGCCCCCGAGTCCCCAGCAGCCCCGCGGCGGGGCGTGGGTGAGGGGTGCTGCCGGCACGCCGTCGTGCACGGAGGGACGGGGACGTGCGTGCACGCGCACGGACACCTGCCGAGGAGTTCATGTGTGCACACGTGTGTGCGAGGAGCATCTCGCTGAGACCACGCGCGGTGCGATGTCTGTGCGCGCACACACGGCAGCGCGGAGCCTGCCGGCACCTTGCACGGAGGGATGCACGCGTGTGCGCACGTGTGTGCTGTGAACAATCTCACCGAGGCCGTGCGTGGTGTGACGCACACGTGCGCGCACACACGCGCAGCAGTGAGGAGCCTGCCGGCACCTTGCACGGAGGGATGCACGTGCGTGTGCTGGCGGGCAGCTGCCGGCACCACGCGTGTGCAGGCGTGTGCGTGCCGTGACGCTGCTTGCTGCTGGGGCGTGGGAAGGGCTCACGCGTCCCGCGTGGGGCCGGGGTGGGAGAGGAGGTGGGGGCTGGAGGGGGTGCAGGGATGGGGGAGCAGCCCGGGGGGTGGGAAGGGCAGAAGGGGGGGGGGGTCCCTGCTTCTCCCCTAACGCTAGTGACACAAACCACTTCAGAGTATTTCCACGTGATGCACAAACAAGTCAAAAATTCACTGATCCAAACCCAACGTGCAAACAGAANGGCGGCGTGGGGCCGGCGCCTGGTCCTCAGTTGGGGGACAGGTCCCCGGCTCTACCAAATGCCGCTCGACCGGCCTCCGGGGGGAGCGAGAATCCGGGCCGAAGCTCGCTTTGGAACGTGGTCATCGATCTGAGAACCTGCCGGACAGACGGACGGACGGGCGTCAGGGCCGCCGGCACCGGGGCGAGAGCCCGACGGCCACCCCGGCACCCTCAGCCCCACGGGGTCCCGGCACCCACCCCTCCGCCGGCACCGTGGGGACAGCGGGTGCTCCGTGTCCTGCCGGCGCTCCCGCAGCCCCACTCCCACCGCGGCTGCGCCGTACGCGGCGGGCGAGCACCGGAGCGCCGGTGCCTCGTGCAGCACCGGCCACGCTGGGACCGACGCTTGTGACCCCCCAGGCGCCAGCGTCCCACCCTGGGGGGTCAGAGTGGCCCCGGCCCCACCGCGGGGGGTGCCGGCAGGGTGCCGGCCCCGGCACAGCCAGCGCTGAGCCGCGGTGAGCGTGGGCGGCACAGAGCGTCGCAGCCGAGGGAGCAGCGGCACGCGGCTCGGTCCTGTCCGGCGCAGGGCAGCGCCGCGGCGGCTGCGGGGTGGGACGGCAGGCGCCAGCCGGAGCTGCGGGGATGCCCCCCATCCCTCTGGTCCCGCTCACAAAGGCGCCCGCCGGGGCCAAACACAACGCATGCGCTGGCTCAGTCCTGCCCTCCCCGGCACCCCCCCGGCCGCCCCCAGCCCGGCACGGACCCCTGCCAGGCGCAGCCACGCGACAGACGGTGCACGGAGGGACGGGCGAGGGCTGGAGGGGCTGTGGGTCCGGGGATGGGGTCAGCTCCCTACTCTGCCACGGGAGCGCTGGGGCGGCACGGCCCCCTGCCCAGGAGAAGGGGGGGTCGCACCCTGGGGTGGTGGGGGGGCACCCTGGGGGGAGCGAGTGCCCGGCTGGTGCCGGAGAGCCGCCGGGTGCGGGGCTGCCGGTGAGCCCCGGGGGGGGGCTGGGCGCAGGGCCGGGGCTGCCAGGACCCTCGCTGCGGCCCCGCTCTTACCGGACAGGCTGAAGCTGGACTCGTGGAGGTCCCTCATGCCCCCGTGTCGCGTGGCGGGACGGGTGGGCGTATCGGCCAGGGGCGTCCCCGTCTCTTTTTTCCCGGCATGCACAACCACGGCCACGTCCCCCAGGTACGGGGTGCGATCCACACCCCGCAGCTTTAAACTCTGCCAGAAGGGAAAGAAAAAGCCGAGAGAGCGTCAGCCCCGGTGGCACCGCGCCGTGGTGGGCGGGGGGCTGCGGCTGTGGTGCGGGGGGAGCACAGGGGGTGCCCCGCGGTGCAAGCGGGGTTAGGGGTGCCACTGCTTTACAGCGGGGTGCGGATCAGCCGGGTGCAAGGAGGGGAAGGAAGGGGGCCAGGGCACGCTGTGGCTAGGGAGGGGGCTGCGGCGTGGGGAGGGGTCTGCAGCGTGGGGAGGGGTGCAGCCGGGGACAAGAGGCACCAAGCGGGATGCTGGCCAGGCTGCGGGGCTCCCGGTGCAGGAGGTGCCAGGGCGGAGCGGTGCCAGAGCAGGGTCTGGGGGAGGCGGGTGGCCCCGGTGGCGCAGCCCCTCGCCCCCATCCCCCCGGCGATGCCAAGCCGACCCCCCGCAGCGAGGCGCAGGCGAGTGCTCAGAGTGGCCCGCGCAGGCAGGCGATGCCCGCGCAGACGCAGCGGCAGGACCCTTCCCCGCGCGCCCCCGGCGCTGCCCCCGGCCGCACGCGGCTCCAGCCGATGGCGCTGGGCATCGGCTCCCAGCTCCCCGGGACGGCACCGGGACCCCCAGGCCGTCCCCTTCCCTTGCAGCATCAGCACCACGTCGAGCCCCGGGGACGCGTGAGTGCAGAGGGGGACGGCGGGGTGGAGGCCGTGCCCCTCGCCCACAGCGGGCCAGCGATGGGCTGCAGGGCCGGTGCTGCGGGATGGGGGCAACGGGGTGGGGGGCAGAGAGGAGGAGAGGGGCTTCTGCAGCCCCGCCAAGACCTGCACTGCAGCCCACGGGACTGTGCCCCAGGGTCCCCTCCTGTCCCAGCCACGTGTGTCCCTGCCCCGGTGCACGTGGGGCCACCGTGAGCTGAGGGACCACTTTGGGGGGCTGCAGAGGGGGGACCCAGCAAAGGTCAGAGAGCCCAGGACAGGGGGGCACGGGCGGCCCCCCACGCTTGGCACATGCGTCGCACATGTGTCGGGATGACTGCGGGCCGCAGCAGCGCGCGGGGTGACAGTCCCCAAACCCTCTGTGCTGCCGGCACGCGGGCAAGGGCCCAGGGAAGGGCAGGAGCTGGGGGGGGTCCTCCACTGTGCGCCCACCAGCAGACCAGATGCCACCTGGCTGGACACGGCCGCTGCCGCCCTCCCCCGTCCCCGGCACGGGGCACGCTGCGCTCCCGCCACGCGATGCCCCGGGACGGTACCGACCACGGCACGGCGTGGCACTGCGGCACTAGGCGGCACAGACCCGTCCTCCCCGCGCCGGCAGCGCCGACCCGCACCGCTGGGACCTCCTCCCCTCCGGCAGCTGGGAGCCAGGCACGGCGCAGCCCTGCCCCACGCCGCGGCACGGTGCCGGCACGGCCCCCACGACCCCCCTACCTTCTCCCGCTGCACCAGCTTCTTGTAGACGGAGTCCGGGAAGGAGCGGAGCGGGCAGAACTTGCCGGTGCCCTCGGCGCACATGAAGACGCCGTTCTCGTAGACCACGCGCCCGCGGCTGATGGTGACCAGGGGCACCCCGTGGCACCGCATGTTCTCGTACAGGTTGATGTCCCCCCCCTGCACCTGGGTGCTGGCTGAGATGGTCCTGGGTGGGGGGTACGGGGCGGTGAGCGGGCGCCCAGCGGCACGGGGAGCCCCCTCCCCAGCCCCCCCAGCTGGCTGCACCTACTTGGTGGCCTCGGGGTCCCACACCACGACGTCGGCGTCGGCCCCGGGGATGATCCGGCCCTTGCGGGGGTACAGGTTGTGGATCTTGGCTGCGTTGGAGCTGGTCACGGCCACGAAGCGGTTCTCATCCATCTTGCCCCCGACCTGCCGCCGGAGCAGGGGGGTGAGGATGTGCGGGGCCGCATCCTGCCCCAGCCCCACCCAGCTGCCTGCGCCCCGTCCCTCGTGCCCACCCCGAACACCCTGAGCACCTCTGGGGGTGCTGCTGGGGCCGTGCCCCTCGCTGGGACCCACTGGGTTGCACTGGGGAGCACCTCGCCTGCCCCCATGCCAGAGGGCAAACACCCCATGGGACGTCCCGTGGGACCCCCCCCAAAGCTGGGCCCAGCTCAGCCCAAGTCGGACCCACTGCCGAGCCCCCCGAGAGCCGGGGGGGCAGCCCCGTCCCAGCCCCATCCTGGGGGTGGCTGTGGGCAGGGGAGGGGTGCGGGACCCCGTACCACGCCTCGCTCCCAGATGATGTTCATGCGGTCCTGCACCCCGCTGACGCCGTGGGGGATCTTGGTGAAGTCCTCCTTGCCCATGGCTTTCTGCTTGGTGCTGAAGGGCCGGTGGTCGGAGGCCACGATGTTCAGCGTGTCGCTGCGGGAGGATGGGGCAAGCGCTGCTGATGGCACGGCCGGGGCGGCTCGGCCACAACCAGCCGGCGACGGGGCAGGCGGCCGGCAGCGGGGTGCCCGGGGAGCTCAGCGTGCACGGAATGGAGCGACATGCCGTGGGGTGCCCGGGGGCTCAGCACCCAGGGAGCAGGGTGCCCAGGGGCTCAGCACCCAGGGAGCGGGGGGCCCACGGAAAGGACACCCATGTTGGGGGGGGCCCAGGGGCTCAGCGCACAGGAACGGGGCGCCTGGGGAGTGGGGCATCCATACGGTGGGGTGTCCAGGGAGCTTGGGGCCCAGGGAACTTGGCACCTGGGGAATGGGGTGCCCGAGGAGCTCAGCACCCAGGGAGCGGGGGGCCCACGGAAAGGACACCCATGTTGGGGGGGGCCCAGGGGCTCAGCGCACAGGAACGGGGCGCCTGGGGAGTGGGGCATCCATACGGTGGGGTGTCCAGGGAGCTTGGGGCCCAGGGAACTTGGCACCTGGGGAATGGGGTGCCCGAGGAGCTCAGCACCCAGGGAGCGGGGGGCCCACGGAAAGGACACCCATGTTGGGGGGGGCCCAGGGGCTCAGCGCACAGGAACGGGGCGCCTGGGGAGTGGGGCATCCATACGGTGGGGTGTCCAGGGAGCTTGGGGCCCAGGGAACTTGGCACCTGGGGAATGGGGTGCCCGAGGAGCTCAGCACCCAGGGAGCAGGGTGCCCAGGGGCTCAGCACACAGGAACGGGGCGCCTGGGGAGTGGGGCATCCATACTGTGGGGTGTCCAGGGAGCTTGGTGCCCAGGGAACTTGGCACCTGGGGAACGGGGTGCCTGAGGAGCTCAGCACCCAGGGAATGGGGTGCCTAGGGAGTGGGGCACCCACACAATGGGGTGCCCAGGGAGCTCAGTGCCCAGGGAGCTCAGCACCCAGGGAATGGGGTGCCTGGGGAATGGGGCATCCATGTTGTGGGGTTCCCAGGGAGCTCAGCACCCAGGGAGCTCAGCGCCCAGGGAGCAGGGTGCCTGGGGAGTGGGACACCCACGCACTGGTGTGACTGGGGAGCTCAGCACCCAGGGATTGGTGTGCCTGGGGAGTGGGAGACCCACGCAGTGGGGTGCCCGGGGAGCTCAGCACCCAGGGAGCGGGGTGCCCGGGGGGGGAGTCACCCCTGCAGCGTGGCACCCAGCATCCCAGGTGCTCAGGGAGTGCTTGGGAAGTGCAGCACCCACGGAGCGAAGCCCCGAGGGAGCACAGTGTCTGGGAAGTGAGGCACCCAGAAGTGAGGTGCCGGGCACGTGGGGTGCCAGGGGGTAGCCCCGTGAGGGGGATGCCTGAAGGATGGGGTGTCTGGAGCGCGCAGCAGCAGGGGAGCAGGGTGCCTGGGGAGCAGGGTGCCTTGGTGCTGGGGTGACAGGGCAGGCAGACGGCGTGGCACCTGGGAGCAGGACACTGGGCATGCCGGACACCGGGGAGAGCACCGGCAAGCGTGGGGTGCGGGGAATCACGGTTCGCGGGAAGGGGTGCGGGGGCACGGGGCGCCCAGGGTCCCTTACTTGGCGAGCAGGCTCATGAGGTAGGCAGAGGTGTTGGTGTCCAGGCGCAGCGGCGGCACGGTGACGTAGGCGGCGGCGTGGAACCAGTCCTGGTGGTAGTAGTGCAGCCCGGTGAGCGTGGCGTGCGCCGTGGTCGTCTCCGCGTACACCACCTTCCCTGCCGGGGCGGAGGTACACGTGTGGGGCTGGGGGCGGGTGTGCGTCGGAGGGACGGGCAAGCGTGCAAGGGGCGTGCGTGTGCCCTGCCCGTGTCGGTATCTCTGCAGGCAGCGTGTGCCCCCGTCTGGGCAGGAGCCCCATGTCCATGTGTGGACACGTGTGCTCACGTCCCGTGTCTCTGCAAGCAGAGCTGCTGGTGCCCGGTGGCTGCGGGCCCACGTGTGCACACGTGTCCGAGGGCACGTCCCCACATGCACACACGTGCTCCTGTGTCCGCGCGTCTGTTCCTGCCTGCATCCCTGTCCATGCAAGAGCCCACGGGGGTCCACGTCCCACCCCACTGCCAACCTGGGGGGGCCACGTCCTNGACCCCCCATGGAACCGGGGCGCCCACCCCCACATGCCCACTGCATGTGCCACACTCCCAGCTTGCTCCGGGGGGGAACCCCGGCGCGGACCCGTCGGCACCGGGTTCAGTCCCGGCCGCCCGGCTCGGGACCGACTCACCCTGTTGGCAATGGTGATGACGCGGTGCGTGGCCTCGGCTTCCAGCTGCGGAGAGAGCGGGCAGTGAGACGCGTGGCACGGCAAAACGGGTGGGTGGGGGGAGGATGGGGCGTGCAGATGGCGTGCCGGCGGTGCGGGGTGTGCAAATGGTTGTGCAGATGGCGTGCAGGTGGGTGCACAGGCGGCACAGACGGGTGCACGATCGGTGCCAGCTATGAGGATGCCCCGGAGCATCCCAGCCACATCCCGGGCCATCGCCTGTGCCGGGACTCGGGGACACCAGCAGTCACCTACCTCTTCGGGCCGGCTGNCGGCGGCGTGGAACCAGTCCTGGTGGTAGTAGTGCAGCCCGGTGAGCGTGGCGTGCGCCGTGGTCGTCTCCGCGTACACCACCTTCCCTGCCGGGGCGGAGGTACACGTGTGGGGCTGGGGGCGGGTGTGCGTCGGAGGGATGGGCAAGCGTGCAAGGGGCGTGCGTGTGCCCTGCCCGTGTCGGTATCTCTGCAGGCAGCGTGTGCCCCCGTCTGGGCAGGAGCCCCATGTCCATGTGTGGACACGTGTGCTCACGTCCCGTGTCTCTGCAAGCAGAGCTGCTGGTGCCCGGTGGCTGCGGGCCCACGTGTGCACACGTGTCCGAGGGCACGTCCCCACATGCACACACGTGCTCCTGTGTCCGCGCGTCTGTTCCTGCCTGCATCCCTGTCCATGCAAGAGCCCACGGGGGTCCACGTCCCACCCCACTGCCAACCTGGGGGGGCCACGTCCTGCCCCGGGGGATTGGGGGGGGGGTATCCATCCGAGCCCCCCTACCTTGCATCTTGGCGGCCGCGACGACGTCCCCTGCAGACATGCTGGAGACGTTCACCAGGTAGACGGGGCAGTGGGTCTGCGGAGAAGGGGGTCAGTGCCACCGTCACCATNTTCGGGCCGGCTGATCTCGATGCCCTCCGGCCCCGTGATGCCCAGGTCCAGCGCCTCCTTCGCTCCCTGGGGAATTTGGGGGGGGGGTTGTCAGGGTAGGGGTGACACTGGGGGACTCTGCCCCATCGCCCGTGGGCACCCCCCGGCCCCAGCGCTCACCTCAGCCACCAGCTCCCCGTTCTCGGCGTGGACCCGGGCGATGGCCCCGATGTCGCGGCAAGCTCGGAAGACCTGGTAGAGCTCGCTGTCCCGCAGCATGTACAGGTCCTTGTAGGTCATGAACATCTGGAAGGAGTTCACCCCCTTCTCCCGCACCAGCGTCTCCATCTCCGCCTTCACCTGCGCCAGGACCGGGGGTCAGTGCGGTGGGGGGGGGACACGGCAGCTCCGGGGTACGTGGGCAGCTACGTGACCCCCACCCCCACCACAGGGCAGGCGAGGTGCACCCTGCCGCGGGGCAGGGACGGACACGTCGCCCCTGGGGACGTGAGATGCAGGATTTGCCCACGCACCCTGGGGTGATTTGGGGAGCGACAGGTGCTGGGGGAGCGGGGGGATTTTGCTCGCCCTGTCACGCTGTGATCTGGCCCTGGCCTGGCTGGATCCCCGGCGTGCCGGTGCTGGGATGCACCCTGGGGGGCACCCACTCTGTCCCCATCCATCCCCTGCTCTGCCCGGGGAGGGTCTGGCCGGGCCACGGGGTACACAGGGACCGGGGTCTCCCTGCAGCACGGCCGGGAGCAGCCCGGCTCAAGCCAGGCCTGATCCTGCTCCGGCAGCTTCGGCGGGGATTGCAGGGGCTGAGCGTGCTGTGGGACGGGGTTTGGGTGCTGAGCAGGGCCAGCCCCTGTGAGGGCCGCGCTGCAGGATGGGGACCCCCCCCCCCAAGCTGGGACCACCGTGCCCGGGCGTCCCGGTCCCCTCCATGGAGCGGCAGCACCTTTCCCGCCCCGGCAAGGGGCTCAGCCCCGCGGGGACCCCCTGCCCCGCTGAGCCGGGATCAAGGCAGCTCAAAAGGCAGGCCGGGGGCTCAGCCCAGCCCACCAGCAGCTAATGGGATCAGCAGGGCCAGGAATTAGCCCTGGCTGCAGCAGCTGCTCCTGGGCACCGCGGCCCCGGCGCCCGCCGCGCTGTGCCGGGGTCTGAGCCTTGCCGTACCGGCGCGGCGCGGCCAGACTCACCTTGGGCGCCCACCAAGTGATGCCCATGTGCAGGGCGTAGTCGCAGCAGACCTTGGGGTCGGCCAGGCTGCGGCACTTCTCGTAGGCGTCCAGCAGCGAGGTCTCCTTGTCCGGCAGGACGTGGCCGATGATCATCGTCGTCCCTCCCACCAGGGCTGCCTGCGGGTGACGGGGACAGCGGCGGTGGCGGTCAGGATTGGCCCCGCTAGGGAACGGCCCCCGGGGTCCGCAGCGCTGCCCGCGCCGCACGTGGTCCCGCCGCGCTGGTCCTGCCTGGCTGCGAGCAGGGCTGATCCCCGGGGGGCTGGGCTGGGACCGCCGCCTTCGGCTCACGGCGTTGCCCGCAGGCAGGGGGGGGTCCCGGGCTGGGCCCCGTTGCAGGCAGGCATCCCCCCGCATCACCGTGGGGTGCGACCACCCTGGCCCTGCCCGCCGCTGCCCGGTTGCAGCAGCACATCTGGGCGCACGACACATCTGGAGGGCCCCATCCTGCCGCCTGCCAGGGCACCAACCGCTGGATTTGGGGTGCAGGGGAACGCCCTGCCTGGGCTGCCCGTGGGTCTGGGCACCGCAGTCGTCCCCCCCCCTGCACCCCCGGTGCCGGGCCCGATCCGGGATGGGCCTGCCCAGGCCAGGCTGGGCAGTGCGGGGGCTGCAGGGAGAGCCCCCCCGCTGCGGCACGTGTGGGCAGCGGGGCGGGAGCCGTCGCACCCGGCGGTGTCCCCGGCTCACCCGGCCCGGCTAATCCCCAAAGCTCCTTTACCAATGGGCCCTCGCGTGCTGGCGCGGGCCGGTGGCACAGGCGCGGTGCTGCAAGGCAGCCTGCCGGCACGGGGACAGGGAGCAGGCACGGCAGGGGGTGCCCGTGGTTGCCGCGCTGGCCCCCTGCCCTCCGGCACATCGCCGTGCCCCTCCAGGCCCCTCGCTCTGCCACGGCACGGGGCCTGCCCCGGCCCCCCAACCCCTGTGCTGCAGCAGCCGCGGCAGAGCCGAGCCCCCTGCCCAGGGATGCTGGGCACCCCGGGGCCAGGCACGGCCGGCACCGGCCCGGCACAATGGCTGCTCTGTGCGGGGTGCTGGAGACAGCCGGCCCCGGCGCTGCCCGGGACAAGCCTCTGCTGGCCCCTCGACACCCCCAGGCAGCGGCACCCGGTGCCCGGCACCGCCGGCCCACGGCAGGGCCCTGCGGCACAGGGAGGGCCCCATGCTGGCACAGGGTGCTGTGGCCCCGGTGAGGGAGGAGGATGTTCACAGCGAGGGGACCTGATGGATGGGGACACGGGGACAGCCTGCGCACGGTGCCAGGCTGCTGGGGAGTTGGTGCTGCCGGCAGTGCCGGGGCAGAGAGCCTGCCCACGCCGCGCAGCCCCCGCCAGCGGGGCCCGGCCACTGAACGCTCTCGCCTGCCCGGCATCCTCCTTGGTCACGGATGCTCCGTGCCGACCCCCTGCAGCACCTGCCGGCACCCCGGGGGCCAGGGAGCCCTCCCCGAGCAAACCCACCCTCCGCGGGCTCGGGCAGAGCGGGCAGGGGGGCCGCGGCCGGGCGGTACCTTGGTGCCGTGGTAGAAGTCATCCACGCAGGTGGCGTTCATGAAGGTCTGGTGGAAGTGGGTGCTGGTGTCGATGCCACCCGGGATGACGAGCTTGCCGGTGGCGTCGATGACCTTGGCCCCGCCGGGGATCATGAGCTCGCGGCCCACTTGCTGGATGATGCCGTTCTCGATGTAGACGTCCGCCTCCAGCGTGCAGTCGTCGTTCACCACCTTCCCCCCCTTGATGAGGATCCGCATGGTGGCCGCGTTGGCGAGCATGGTGCTGCGAGGGCAGGCGTCAGCCCCGGGGCAGCCTCCGGGTGCCCCCGTTCCGCGCAGCCCCCCAGGGCTGGGGGGGGACTCACCCCCATCGCCCACCCTGGGGGTCCCGGGCTTGCACAGTGCTGCTGCCACGGGAGCCAGTCCCCCTCCTCGGCACCGGGACCCGGTGCAGGCAGGCAGGCAGGCAGGGTCCCGGGCAGCCCCGCATCCACCATGCCCGTCCCCGCCCTGGGCCATGTCAACACTGGATTATCCCGGGAAATCCGCGGAGAGGGGGGGCTCCAGGCATGGAGAGCGCCGGGGCTGACACCGCTGCCCGGGGCCTCTGCCCCACGGCTCCGCACGGTGCCAGCTCTGCCGGAGCCCCCCGGCGCTGCCCCAGCGCCGTCTTTGCCCCCCAGCAGCGAGGGGCACCCCCAGACACAACCCGTAATTCGTTTGGTAGATGAAGGTCAAACGCGATCGACCCGTCTGAGCAGGGACGGCACGCGGCGGCTACACGGGCACCCCGGGACCGCGTCCCGGCCTGGGGGCACAAGGTGGGCTGGGACCCCACCAGCACCCCCATCCCTGCAACCCCTCTGCATGGACCCACTGCGGGGACCCGGGCACCAGCGACCCCTCTGCACGGGCCCCCTCCCGGACCCCCCAGCGGTGCTGCCCGTGCTGCCTCCCCTCCTCCAGACAAAGGCCAGGGCTTGCATGTGGGCAGCGTGGCACTGCCCGGCCTCGCCGGCACGACCATGCCGGCACCGAGCAGCCCCGGCTGCCGCGGGGGTGGCAGAGCCCCAGCACCCACCCGACCCCAGTGTCCCCAGGCCCCCGGACAGGGACGGCACATGCTGTCCCTGCCGTGACTCCGGGACCTGCACCGGGCCGTGGGGCAGAGGATGCCGCTGGCGGGGGCACAGTCCCTCGTGGCAAGGGGCCGGCCCGGTGTCCCCCCAGCCCTGCCGCCGCTCCGTGTGGATGCTGGGGCCGGGGCACCGCTCCGAAGGGACTGTCCTGAGGACGTGCCAGCGATTCCCAGCCGCCCAGCAAAACGCCGGCTCAGCAGCAAATGGCTTCCCTGGGCGCTGGACCTGGCGGAGAGCCGCGGCGGGCTGCGGGGCTGCGCTGGGCCCGGCCAGCAGCTGAGCATTCCCGGCGCCGCGGGCAGGAGCAGCTGCCCGGGGAGGGCGAGCGGCTGTGCCCACCGCAGGGCCACAACCGCGCTGGGGCTGGGGGGCACCGGGAGCCCTTCCCGGGCCGGCTCCTGCCCCGAGGCTCCACGACGGCAGTGCCAGCCCTGCCGTGGGCAAGCTGGGTGCTATCCCATGCCTCGTCCCGCTGCTCTCACCCCGGCACAGGACCGCAGCGAGCACCTGCCAGGGTCCCGCAGGCGGCCCCCCTACCACGGGATCGCTCCTGGGACAGGCGGCCCCTGCCCTGCCCGGAATGCCGCTGCCATGCACAGCTGTGCCGGCTGCCGAGGGACACCGGTCCCAGAGGGGACCGAGGTGGGACGGCAGCGACCTTCCCGCCCGCGGGAGCTCATGCAGCATGCCGGGCCACCGTGGCACGCTGGGCACCGGCACCCCAGCCCAGCCGGTCCTGGGGCAGGGGCAGCCCCTGCCTGTACCTGCCCCCCCAGCCCTGGGCTCTGCCTCTACCCAGGGAAGCTGCTGCCCCCTGCAAGGGCTGTGCTGGGGGGCACCCGGACCCACGGCGGCACTGCCGACCCCAGGGGGACGAGGGGGACAGCCCCAGCCAGAGACCTGCCGAGCCCCCGTGCCAGCAGCAGCCGGGATGGGGCAAGATGTCGGGGCAGAGACTGACCTTGGTGGGGTGAGGGACAACAGGAGACCCGATGGTGCCCACTGCCCCCCCCCAAGCCCCCCCGGGACCCCAAGGCAGGGGTGGGCCGGGCAGGACGGTGCTTGCGCTGCGCAGGAATGGGGGTGTGGAAGTGGCGCATGGCACCCCAAGATGAAAGCGGGTTGCTGTGACGGACGGATCTGGAGCGCGGCATCGCGCGGGGAGGCAGCCTGCGCCGGCTCCCAGCAGTGCCGCAGCACCCTGCGCGGCACGGGCAGGGCCCCCCAGCTCGGGTGGGACAGGGGAGAGTCCCCACAACCACGTCCCAGCCTCGCCTGCCCCGCTCCCCACAGCAGCTTGAGGAGGGGGTGACTGTGCCCCCCCAAGTCACTGTGCCCCCGCTGTGCCCGGTGCTGCACCATGGTGGGACCTGACCCACCGGGGGTCCCGCACAGCCCGGCTGCCCCCGCGCTGCGCAGGCAGNGGGTGGGCTCTCTGGCCCCACAGCCCCGGCCCCACGGGTGAGCTGGGGGAGAGGGTGGCTGCCATGGGTGTGCTGGAAGGGGGCNTGGGGGTGTGGAAGTGGCGCATGGCACCCCAAGATGAAAGCGGGTTGCTGTGACGGACGGATCTGGAGCGCGGCATCGCGCGGGGAGGCAGCCTGCGCCGGCTCCCAGCAGTGCCGCAGCACCCTGCGCGGCACGGGCAGGGCCCCCCAGCTCGGGTGGGACAGGGGAGAGTCCCCACAACCACGTCCCAGCCTCGCCTGCCCCGCTCCCCACAGCAGCTTGAGGAGGGGGTGACTGTGCCCCCCCAAGTCACTGTNGAGCGCGGCAGAGCGCGGCAGAGCGCGGCAGGCAGGCAAGGCGCTGGCTGCAGAGACGGGTCATCACTCGAGGACGCAGGCGAGGGCGAGCCTGGCGTGGGCTGGACACGATGGACGGACAAGGGCTGGCAGCTCGACACGCTGCCCGTGGCCTTTGCCACCACGGAGCCACCCACGCTGCCGCCACCATGCTCCCCCCACCCTGCTGTGCCGGGCCCCTTTCCTGCCCACTCCTCGGGGACCCGGCTGGCCACCCCGCACCCAGCCCCGGGAGAGCCCTGCTGCTCCGGCACTGCGCCTGCGGAACTGGGCATCGCCGCCCCCCANCTGTGCCCCCGCTGTGCCCGGTGCTGCACCATGGTGGGACCTGACCCACCGGGGGTCCCGCACAGCCCGGCTGCCCCCGCGCTGCGCAGGCAGGGCCCCGCTGCCAGCTGGATCCGGAGGTC
>VZTQ01002022.1:1106-13874 GCA_013400755.1 Pelecanoides urinatrix | reverse complement strand
GCCCGCCCCCGCCGCCGTCGGTCCCAACACCTCTCAGCACCCCAGGGCCGCCGGCGCGGCTCGCTGCCAATTAGCCAGCACCCCGCACCGAGCAGCCGGCGGCCCCCGCCCGCACGCGGACCCCCAGCACCTTTCACAGTTAGAGAAGAGACGGCGACGGGCCGGAGACCCTCCGTGAGCCTCCCCCGTGCCGTAGCACCAGTCCCTGCCCCCGCCGGAGCCCCTCCGCTCCAGCGCCGGGCACAGGATCCGGCCACCCCAGTGGACACCGGGGAGGTGGGGCAATGCCCCCGCACCAAGCCGGACCCACCGACCTCCTGCGGCACCCACAGCTGCCAGACAAGTAGCACCATCCACAGCAATGCCAGCACCTGCCCGCGTNACCCGTGCCCCGCGCCGCCCCGGCAGGCAGCACCCGCGGGCGGGGGCAGAATGAGCACCCCGCCGCCACCGCCGGGTCGGGGCGGGGGGGACACAACCAGCACCGGCCCGGCCGGGGACGCCACGTACGCAGAAGAGCACCAGTACGTTTGTGCGCGTCGCGGGCAGGGCGGGCAGCGCGGGCAGGGCCGGGCAGGGCCGGGCGGCCACGCCGCCGTCGCCGAGGGGGGCGCTTCCTTTTAGGACAGAAAAAGGTTATTGCATGACTCGGGATGGAGACGCTTCCCGCCCGGCCGCCGCCCCGGCCCTCTCCCGCGCCGCTCGCTCGGAAAGGCCCGGCACGTAAGGCAACATGGAAGCTGATGTCTCGACTCACCCCGCTGTTTAAAAGCACCATTATGAAGTCNGCCCGCCCCCGCCGCCGTCGGTCCCAGCACCTCTCAGCACCCCAGGGCCGCCGGCGCGGCTCGCTGCCAATTAGCCAGCACCCCGCACCGAGCAGCCGGCGGCCCCCGCCCGCACGCGGACCCCCAGCACCTTTCACAGTTAGAGAAGAGACGGCGACGGGCCGGAGACCCTCCGTGAGCCTCCCCCGTGCCGTAGCACCAGTCCCTGCCCCCGCCGGAGCCCCTCCGCTCCAGCGCCGGGCACAGGATCCGGCCACCCCAGTGGACACCGGGGAGGTGGGGCAATGCCCCCGCACCAAGCCGGACCCACCGACCTCCTGCGGCACCCACAGCTGCCAGACAAGTAGCACCATCCACAGCAATGCCAGCACCTGCCCGCGTCCTGCCTGCACCCTGCCTGCACGCACCACGGCTCCCCTCTGCACCGCCAACGCCGTCGCGGCTCCCGGCCCCCTGCGACCGGGGCTGCCTGCCCTCGACACCGACACCGCTGCGGCATCCCCGCGCCCACCATGCGCCTCACGGGCACCCAAGGCCCCAGAGAGGGGCTACGGGGCCACCCCCGGCACGGGGCACCGACGGGACGCAGCTGCTCCAAAACCACGCTCGGGCAGAGGAGCGATGCCCCGAGCCACCCGGTGACGCCGTGGGCAGCACCGGGGTCCCAGCTCCGGCTCGCCGGAGCGAGGCGCTTCCTTTTAGGACAGAAAAAGGTTATTGCATGACTCGGGATGGAGACGCTTCCCGCCCGGCCGCCGCCCCGGCCCTCTCCCGCGCCGCTCGCTCGGAAAGGCCCGGCACGTAAGGCAACATGGAAGCTGATGTCTCGACTCACCCCGCTGTTTAAAAGCACCATTATGAAGTCAGGTTGTACAGTAGTAACAGTACCTTTTATATATATATATATCTATATCTCATATCTATCATATATATATAAACTGTAAACAAGAGGTAACAGCGGCTTCTAGGATTCGCTTTCTTCAAGGTTTCCCGTGTGGTAGGCACCCAAAATACTGTAGAAAAGGTGTGTGTTGTGGTGTGTGTGTTCTCGGCTTCCCTGCCAGTTGGGTTGGCTCCATATCACCAGTGAACGGTGCTGGTGGAAAAGAGTGAGGCTCNTGGACACCGGGGAGGTGGGGCAATGCCCCCGCACCAAGCCGGACCCACCGACCTCCTGCGGCACCCACAGCTGCCAGACAAGTAGCACCATCCACAGCAATGCCAGCACCTGCCCGCGTCCTGCCTGCACCCTGCCTGCACGCACCACGGCTCCCCTCTGCACCGCCAACGCCGTCGCGGCTCCCGGCCCCCTGCGACCGGGGCTGCCTGCCCTCGACACCGACACCGCTGCGGCATCCCCGCGCCCACCATGCGCCTCACGGGCACCCAAGGCCCCAGAGAGGGGCTACGGGGCCACCCCCGGCACGGGGCACCGACGGGACGCAGCTGCTCCAAAACCACGCTCGGGCAGAGGAGCGATGCCCCGAGCCACCCGGTGCCGCCGTGGGCAGCACCGGGGTCCCAGCTCCGGCTCGCCGGAGCATCGCCCTCCTGCCGACCGGCCCCGGCCCCGCAGATGTAGCACCAGGGTCCGGGGACCCGCAGCCGTCCCCGTCCCGCGCCGGGAGCGCCCCAGCCACGCTCCAGCACCGCTCCGTCCCGCGCTNGTAAGGCAACATGGAAGCTGATGTCTCGACTCACCCCGCTGTTTAAAAGCACCATTATGAAGTCAGGTTGTACAGTAGTAACAGTACCTTTTATATATATATATATCTATATCTCATATCTATCATATATATATAAACTGTAAACAAGAGGTAACAGCGGCTTCTAGGATTCGCTTTCTTCAAGGTTTCCCGTGTGGTAGGCACCCAAAATACTGTAGAAAAGGTGTGTGTTGTGGTGTGTGTGTTCTCGGCTTCCCTGCCAGTTGGGTTGGCTCCATATCACCAGTGAACGGTGCTGGTGGAAAAGAGTGAGGCTCAGTCGCTGGGCGTTGCGGAGCCGGCCGAGCGCCTCCCTGCCGCTTCGCGCTCCCCCCAAGCTCGCCGGGCCGGCGGCCGCGCCGCGAGCTCGGCGCAGACGGAGCGGGTCTCCTTCGCCTCCGCCTCTCCCGGCTGGGGTTTCCCGCTGCCGTTTCCCCTCCTCCGAGAGCAGAGCTGGCGACGGCGTCTCGTCTCGCCCGCTGCTCCGAGAAGCAGAAACCAAACCAACAGAAAAACCCAGCCAGAAAAAGAGCGGAAAATTAAAAGGTTACCCAAAAAAAAAAAAAAAAGTTTTTTGTTTTTTTTTTTTTTTTTTTTTTTTTCGTTTCGTTTGTTTTTTTTTGTCGTTTTCGTTGGTTTTTTTGTGGTTTTTTTTTTTTTTTTTAAATAGGCTAAAAGCTGAACATTGGAAATTCAGGAGAGGACACTGAACCCTTTCGCTCGGGGAGACGTGTGCCGGGTTCCCGTCGGGCTGCGAAATCCCGTCTCTCTTCTGGGTGCTGACTCTTCTCTCATTCCGTGTTTTCACTTCTCTTGGCGTGGATGGTTTTGTTTCTGACTCGCTCCGTGTCACCAGTTCCTGTCTGTCTCTCTTAAACGCAGGCAAAGTATTCCTTCAGGGGAGCAAAGAGGTGGCGGATCACCGGCACGCTCCAGGATCTGCCGAGCAGTCTCTGCCGGGCCAGGCGGCTCATGTTGGACACGTCTGTGTAATGCACCGGGAAGCCGAAGACCCTGCGGGGACAGGGGGGGACGACGGGGCGCGGGGTCAGGGGGGTGCCGGCCCCGAGGGACGCGGCGCTGCCGGTCCCCCCCCTCCGGCGCGCGCGCAGCCCCGCGGCGAGCCCTCGGCGGGCCGTGGTACCTCTCCATCTCCGTGCACCACAGGATGTCCTCCTTCTCGTTCATGAAGACGGGGAAATGCTGGTCCTTGCCCTGCTTGATGGAGTTGGAGCGAGTGGTGATAGTTCGCACTTTGCTGAACTGCAAGAGGCACAGGCTCGTCACGCCGGGGGGGGGACGGAGCCGCCGGCCCGGCTGGCCGCGGGCAGGCGGTGCTGCCCAGCGCCAAATCCGAGACTCCCATCGCAGGGTGCTGGTGCCACCTCCGCGTCCCTCCTCCACCCTCACGGGACCCCTCCCCGGCAGCCCAAGGGGTCTGGGACCAGCGAGGACCCCACCGCCCCCTCGGCCGCGCCGTCACCGCTCCCGCCGGCTGCACCCCGCGTGCCGGGGCTGACCTTTGCTATCCTGCCGTGCTCCAGGCACTCCTGCAGCTCCAGCTTGTCGTTGACTGTGGATGCGAGTGGCCTGGGGGGGAGAGAGAGGGTGGGCACGGGGTGGCAGCGCCACGTCCCCATGTCCCCAAGCCGGCACCCGCCTGGGCGCAGGGCAGCTCTCCAGCCCGGGTTTGTGAGGGGTACTGGGTGGCCGAGGCTGTTTTGGGGGGCTGCGGCAGGCGATGGCGAGAAGCAGCCGATCCCCGAGGGAGCCTGCCCGTGGCCACCAGCCCTGTGCCACCATGGCCCCCGTCCGGGAGGGACACGGGGGGCAGCTCCATGCCACCCCACCAGCAGAAGGCAGCAAGGACAGGACCGGCCTTCTCTATGGGGGCCACCGCTCTGGGTTTTTGGGGCGTGCTGTCACCCAGTGCCACTTTGGGAGCCCCCCCCCTGCTCTCACCCAGCACCATCCGGGGTCAGGGGACCCCCAGAGCCACATCTGGGCCCGGGGAGGACCCAGGGGTCCGGCCCTTTCTGCAGCCCCCGCAGCCCCGCAGCAGGCAGCGCCGCGGGCCGGCTAGCGGCTCGGCTCCGGGGTGCTCTCACCAACCTGTTCATCCCGGGAAGGTTCCCCCAGAAGTACCGTGCCCTGTGCGCTGCAGACACTTCTTTGGCATCAATCATGACGGGGTTGGACTGCGGGAAAGACGAGAGGAAACGGCCTCAAATTGCGCCAAGGGAGGTTTAGATTGGACATTAGGAAAAAATTCTTTACTGACAGAGTGTTGAGGCCTTGGCACAGGCTGCCCAGGGCAGTGGTGGAGTCCCCATCCCTGGAGGGATTTAAAAGACGTGGAGATGAGGCGCTTGGGGACATGGTTTAGTGGCCATGGGGGGGTTGGGTTGACGGTTGAACTCGATGACCTTAGAGGTCTTTTCCAACCTGAGTGATTCTGTGATTCTATGATTTTAAGAGGTCAGGGGGGCAGCCTGTGGTGGGGGCAGGACCCTCGGGGTCCCCGGGGGCCGGAGGGCAGTGACCCCCCGGCACTCACCTCCAGGAAGCGCGAGATGTCCCTCTTGTCGCTCACCCCCATGGCCACCACGTTCTCAAAGAGCCAGAAGAAGGGCCGGTCGTCGCCCTCCTTAGGCCGGGCTTCGTGGAGCAGGCGGTAAAACTCGAAGAAGAGCCGCCCGGTGCCCTCTGGGCAGGAGAGAGCGAGAGGGGCCGGCGTCAGCGGCGGGGGCCGGCGGCGGCAGTGGGGGGCCGGTGGCGGGGACCAGCCCCAGCCCGGCGGGGGCACACCTACCATAGAGCCCCTTCCTGGCCGGGTTGACGATGGAGAGGTCGTTGCAGGGGCTCCCCCCGATCACCAGGTCGAAGGGGCCCCACTCCTGTATCTGCAAGAGGGAGAGACCCCGGTGAGCCGGGCGCCGGCACCAGGCGCTGCCCGGGCAGGACGCCTGGGGACAACGTGCCCGCGGGGGGGACGCCTGGGCACCCGGCGGGGCTGGATGGTGGCCGAGCTCCCCGGCGGGATGGCGAGGCCGTGCCGGTGAAGCCCGACGTGTGGGGAGACGCAGGACTAAGGGACTGCACCCATCTCGGGGACACAGGGGCGCTTCGGGGGGGACCCACTGCCTGCGGGGAGGGGGGAGCCGCAGGGGGCCAGCGGGCAGGACGTACGTGTTTCTGGGTGACATTTCGGACGTCCCCGACGTACATGATCTTGCCCTGGTGCCTCACCATGCCCACGGTGATGGAGTCCTCGCACACCTCGGAGGCGATGTAGCGGTCCACCTGGATGCCCAGGTCCTTCAGCACCAGCAGGCCTGCGGGGAGCGGGGCTGGGGTGGGCGGCGGGCGGGCGACGGGCCCCCACCCCGTCCTGACCCGTCCCACCCTGGCAGCGCCGCCATCCCCGTGCCACCCCCCGCCCCAGAGCCCGGAGCCGGGGAGACTGCGGGGGCTGCCCACAGCAATACCCGGGCGGGGGTCCCGCAGGCGGCACAGGTCTGTGCACCCACTGCTGACGCCCCGATGGGCACGGGACCCCCCCGCCCCGAGGCCAGACAAGTTGTGGGGTGCAGGCGGGCTGCTCGCCCCACTCCCTTCTGCCCCCCACACCGGTTCCAAACACGTCCCAGGGAGGGTCCCCGTGGGGGGTGCTGGGCTGGGGACCCCCACCCACCTGTGGCGATGCCGTCGAAGAGCGAAAGCACCCGGATGGGCTTCCTCTTCTCGGCCGGCACCGGCGGGTACACCTTCGGCGGGTCCTGAAAGCCACGGGTGGGTGTCAGGCGGGGTGGGGGGTCATGTGGCGGTGGGGATGGGGGGACATGGGGGGCAGCGGGGGGTCCTTCCGCAGGGGCACTCACAAACTCCTGGTCGTGGTTGTTGGCGAAGAACATCTGGAGGCGCGAGGGCCAGTCCTCCCGCCGCCGCAGCAGCCCGTAGACGCCCTTATGGCCGCACATGTAGCAGTTCCAGGGGTCCTCCTTGATGGCCGCCTGGGCCGCCCCCGGGCCCACCAGCAGGTCCACGCACTCCACGCAGAAGCACCTGGGAGCCGGGAGCCGGTGTCAGCGGCAGGGCTGGGCCCGGTGCCCCCGGCAGCATCCCCGCTACGAGACGCTGGGGAGCACCGCGGGCGGCGGTGGGGGACGGTGCCCCCGGCACGGCCCCGCTGCCCCGGCGGGACGAAGGCCAGGCTGCGGCCGTGCCCCTCGAAGGCCAGTGGCAAGGGGGCACACCGGGACCGGCAGCCCCACGCCGGGACCTGCCGCACCGCCCAAACCTCCACCAGCCCCATGCAAAGACCCGCAGCATCACCGAAACCTCCCAGCCCCGCACCGGGACTGGCATCGCCAAAACCTCCCCAGCCCCAATGCCAGGACTGGGGCACCACCAAAACCCCACACTGGGANGGGCAGGAGAGAGCGAGAGGGGCCGGCGTCAGCGGCGGGGGCCGGCGGCGGCAGTGGGGGGCCGGTGGCGGGGACCAGCCCCAGCCCGGCGGGGGCACACCTACCATAGAGCCCCTTCCTGGCCGGGTTGACGATGGAGAGGTCGTTGCAGGGGCTCCCCCCGATCACCAGGTCGAAGGGGCCCCACTCCTGTATCTGCAAGAGGGAGAGACCCCGGTGAGCCGGGCGCCGGCACCAGGCGCTGCCCGGGCAGGTCGCCTGGGGACAACGTGCCCGCGGGGGGGACGCCTGGGCACCCGGCGGGGCTGGATGGTGGCCGAGCTCCCCGGCGGGATGGCGAGGCCGTGCCGGTGAAGCCCGACGTGTGGGGAGACGCAGGACTAAGGGACTGCACCCATCTCGGGGACACAGGGGCGCTTCGGGGGGGACCCACTGCCTGCGGGGAGGGGGGAGCCGCAGGGGGCCAGCGGGCAGGACGTACGTGTTTCTGGGTGACATTTCGGACGTCCCCGACGTACATGATCTTGCCCTGGTGCCTCACCATGCCCACGGTGATGGAGTCCTCGCACACCTCGGAGGCGATGTAGCGGTCCACCTGGATGCCCAGGTCCTTCAGCACCAGCAGGCCTGCGGGGAGCGGGGCTGGGGTGGGCGGCGGGCGGGCGACGGGCCCCCACCCCGTCCTGACCCGTCCCACCCTGGCAGCGCCGCCATCCCCGTGCCACCCCCCGCCCCAGAGCCCGGAGCCGGGGAGACTGCGGGGGCTGCCCACAGCAATACCCGGGCGGGGGTCCCGCAGGCGGCACAGGTCTGTGCACCCACTGCTGACGCCCCGATGGGCACGGGACCCCCCCGCCCCGAGGCCAGACAAGTTGTGGGGTGCAGGCGGGCTGCTCGCCCCACTCCCTTCTGTCCCCCACACCGGTTCCAAACACGCCCCAGGGAGGGTCCCCGTGGGGGGTGCTGGGCTGGGGACCCCCACCCACCTGTGGCGATGCCGTCGAAGAGCGAAAGCACCCGGATGGGCTTCCTCTTCTCGGCCGGCACCGGCGGGTACACCTTCGGCGGGTCCTGAAAGCCACGGGTGGGTGTCAGGCGGGGTGGGGGGTCATGTGGCGGTGGGGATGGGGGGACATGGGGGGCAGCGGGGGGTCCTTCCGCAGGGGCACTCACAAACTCCTGGTCGTGGTTGTTGGCGAAGAACATCTGGAGGCGCGAGGGCCAGTCCTCCCGCCGCCGCAGCAGCCCGTAGACGCCCTTATGGCCGCACATGTAGCAGTTCCAGGGGTCCTCCTTGATGGCCGCCTGGGCCGCCCCCGGGCCCACCAGCAGGTCCACGCACTCCACGCAGAAGCACCTGGGAGCCGGGAGCCGGTGTCAGCGGCAGGGCTGGGCCCGGTGCCCCCGGCAGCATCCCCGCTACGAGACGCTGGGGAGCACCGCGGGCGGCGGTGGGGGACGGTGCCCCCGGCACGGCCCCGCTGCCCCGGCGGGACGAAGGCCAGGCTGCGGCCGTGCCCCTCGAAGGCCAGTGGCAAGGGGGCACACCGGGACCGGCAGCCCCACGCCGGGACCTGCCGCACCGCCCAAACCTCCACCAGCCCCATGCAAAGACCCGCAGCATCACCGAAACCTCCCAGCCCCGCACCGGGACTGGCATCGCCAAAACCTCCCCAGCCCCAATGCCAGGACTGGGGCACCACCAAAACCCCACACTGGGACTGGGGCACCACCAAAACCTCCCCAGCCCCATATCGAGACTGGGCATCACCAAAACGTCCCAGCCCCGAACCAGGACCGGCATCACCAAATTCCCGTGCCAGGACCGGGGCATCACCAAAACCTCCCCAGCCTCAGGCCAGAACTGGGGCATCACAAAAATGCCACACTGTGACTGTGGCACCACCAAAACCTCCCAGTCCCATACCAAGACTGTGGCATCACCAAATGTCCCAGCCCCACGCCAGGACTGGCATCAATGAAACTCCACGGCATGACCGTGGCATCACCAAAACCTCCCCAGTCCCATGCCAGGACTGTGGCATCACCGAAACCTTCTCAGCCTCAGCCCCATGCCGGGACTGTGGCATCACCAAAACTTCCCGGCCCCACACCAGGACTGCGGCATCACCGAAACCTCCCCAGCCCCACACCAGGACTGCGGCATCACCGAAACCTCCCCAGCCCCACGCCGAGACGGCGGCCCCGGACCTGCAGCAGTTGTTGTTGCCGCACATGAGCACCTCGCGGCCACCGCAGCAGATGGTGCAGTAGGACTGGTAGCCGTCGTCGTCGTACTGGTACGCGCACTCCAAGAAGCAGTTCTGGGGGAGAGCCGAGGCGTGAGCGCGGCGCGGCCGGGGACGCCGCGGCGAGGCCGGGCACCCTGCGAGGGCACCGGGGCAGCTCCTGGCAGAGGGGCCGGGCAGGGAGACCGGGGGGTCTGGGGGGACCCGGCCGTGCCTGCTGGCCCGGCGCGGGGGCTGCCTGCGCCGCGCCGTACCTTGCAGTTTTGGCACATTCCTCCGATAAATAGAGGGTGCTCCAGGGTCACGTTGAGGCTCCCGCAGGAGATGCAGATGTCTGGGGGGCAGGAGGGGAGACGTTACCCGGGGTGAGCCCGGGGCGCGGGGAGCAGCTCGACCCCGAGCCACGTCTGGCTGCCGCCCCCAGCAAACGCTCCCCCCCACGTCTGGGTCACGCCGGCTTCGCCCCCCGAGCCGGGGAGCGGCAGAGCCCTCCCCCAGCCCCAAAGTGCCGGCACCACCGGGACAGCCACCGTGGTGTGACAGAGACCACCAACCCTGGAGGGCTCCCACTGCCTCCCCGGTCCCATCCTGGCCCCCAGCAGCCCCCCCAGCCCTGCCTCGCTCCATGCCCAGCCTCAGCCCTTCCCGGGCCGGTGACCCCAGCCCCGGGCAGTGCCCCAGGGGTCCCTGCCACCGTCCGGGGCAGCCCACTGTCACATCACGGCTGCTGCCAGCCAGGGTGAGGGATGGGACAGGCCCGTCCTCTGGCCCCTTGGGCCCCCCCTACCCCTCCGAGCCCCCTCTGCCTCCCGGCTCTGCAGGCAGAATTGGTGCCCAGCCAGGGAGGGACCCTCCAGCCCAGCCCCATCCCCTGGGGCAGGATGCGTCCCAGCCCTGGAGCCGGGCATTGCCCCGCTCTCACCTTCGATGTTCCTGCATTTCTGCCGGACCTCGTAAACGAGCCGCTCTGGGGAGGGAGAGAGGCGTCAGGGTGGGGGGGGGTCTCCCCGGCGCCAGCCCTGCCCCAGCCAGGTCCCCACAGCGGGGGGCGAAGGCAGGGCACCCCCGGCAAGGAGAAGGGGACCTGGCCCAGAGCAGCTTTCGCCCCGCAGCCCCCCACGGTGAGTGCGGCCCTCCCGGCGCCGGGACCGAGCCCCGGCAGGGTCACGGGGAGGTGGGGGTGGGTGCGGGGGCATCCCCGACCCCCCGGGCTGTACCTCGGGTGCGCTCGTCGATGATCTCCTTGACCTTGGGCTTCTCCGTTGTGCTTTTCCTGGGTTTTTTGGCGGGCGGGGGCGGTGCGTAGGCGGCTGCTTCTGGCTCTACCCACATCTCCGTGTAAACTTCTTTGTAGGGGTTTCGCTCCTCTGCAAGGGGCGCGTGGGGTCCCGTGAGTGGGGTCCCGCACCCCGCGGGCGGACCTGCCCCCCCCCCAGCACTTCCTCTGCCCGAGCCTGCCCCACGCCGGTGAGGCCGGAGCTGATGGCCGGGGGTCCCGGGGGACACTCGCCAAGGCCACCGAGCGGGTCCCCGTCCTGCGAGCAGGGCCCCGCGCCGCCCCCCGCTCACCTTCGGGGGGCTCCAGGCCCTTGGGGCCGGAGGGCTGGAAGCCGCCCAGGGCCCACTCGATCATCTGCTTGTTCTGGATCTCCACCACCTTGGAGGTGTCCGTTTCGTCGTTCTCGGGACACGCCGGGAAGATCTTCCCCGCTCTGCTGCTCGCCACCTGCCAGGGGAGCCGCCAGCCCGGCCATCACCCACCCACCCCCCAGCCCAGGGGGTCCCCATCCTCAGCCCCCCACCCTGGCTGCTCCAGACACTGCCCCGCATTGCCCAGCCAGGCAGCCCCCAGCCCCAAAGGGACCTACGCAGTCAGACCCCCACATCGCCCCACAAGACACCCCCCCAACACCTCCCAGCACTGCCAAGAGACCCCCAAAAAGCCAGGGCCCCCCCAGCATCACCCCACAGGGACTTCAGCAACTCCCCAGAGACCCCAACCTCCCCCCCAGCTTGCCCAAACAGACACCCCTGGCTGGGACAAGAGATTCCCAGACACCCCCAAAATCTCCTTAGGGAGTCCCGTAGATCCCCCCACCATTTCAAGAGACACCCTGTGCTCCCCAGGACGCTGCTGGGTGCGGGACGTGCGGCAGGGCCGGATCCTGGCAGGGTGTAAGGACGGACCCACTCGGGCACCGACATGCCCCCAACCTCCCGGTGCTGGGGGGGCCGGTGCCACCCCGCAGCCGGTGCCACCTTGCAGCCGGTGCCGCCCCGCAGCCGGTGCCACCCTGCAGCCGGTGCCGCCCCGCAGCCGGTGCCGCCCCGCAGCCGGTGCCACCCTGCAGCCGGTGCCACCCCGCAGCCGGTGCAACCTTGCAGCCGGTGCCACCCCGCAGCCGGTGCCACCTTGCAGCCGGTGCCACCCCGCAGCCGGTGCCACCGCGCAGCCGGTGCCACCGCGCAGCCGGTGCCGCCCCGCAGCCGGTGCCGCCCCGCAGCCGCCGGCGCTCACCTGCAGCACCTCGTAGATGGCTTTGCGGTACATGGGCTGCTTGTTGTAGGTGGCCTGGTGGAAGGCGCTGGCGAAGGAGCTGAGCGGCAGGAGCTTCTCCACGCAGACCTGGGGGACGGGACGTGGCCGTGAGCCGGGGGGACGCCTGGGGACGGGGCAGGGGCGGGGGGCTGCCTGCACGCCCACCCCACGGGTGCCACTTACCACCGAGAACTTGCCGTCCCCAAACCACATCACCCAGCGGGTGCCCTCGGCCGCCCGGCTCCGGCCCGTCATCCACCAGGAGACGATGCGCCCGGGCCACCAGGAGAAGCCGCGCAGCTTGCCCCACACCAGCTCGCCGATGCCAAAGCCCCGGCCGTCCTGCGCCGCGAGGAGACGGGGGAAGGTCAGAAGCCGGCGGGGAGGGGGTGCCTGCGTCCCTGGGGGGCAGCGGCCCCGCAAACCCCCCCTTCCCCAGCCAGCCCTGCCCTCACCTCGTACTCGGGCTCGTCGTCGGCCGACTTGGAGGTGTTCTTGTCGACGGCGTCGGCCACCACTGGCTCAGGCGTGGTGGCCACGTTGGGCGAGGCAGGGTCGGTGGGCTGCTGCGAGGCGGGGGGGCTGGCCTCCTCCTCCTTCTGGGGCTCTGCCCGCGGCGTCTCCTCCACCACGTTCATCACGGCGATCACCTTCGCCTTCTTCTCCGCCTGGGGGGGGGACACACCGGTCAGGGCAGGGGGGCATGGCTCACCCGGCGCCCCGAGGGGTGGGCAGGGTGCCCTGGGCCAGCCCGGCGGGGGGCCGCACTCGGCAGCACCACCCGGACCCTGGCAGCCCCCCAGGGCAGACCCCCCCCAGGCAGCGGGCGCTGTCACAACAGCCCCTCCGGGCAGGTGTGGACCCCCCACCCTGCACTGCCCTGCTGCCCCCCCGGCCCCCCCCACCCCGTCCCTGCAGGTGCTGCAGCTTGGGGTGCTCCCCCTGGTTCCCGTGCCTCAGTTTCCCTCTGCGGTCCGGAGGGGACAGCTTGGGGAGCGTTTGCAAAGCTGCCGGGGTGGCTCTGGGGGAAAGAGGGGGCAGCTGCCCCCCCCGACC